>CM019822.1:190238367-190263523 GCA_009763385.1 Coix lacryma-jobi var. lacryma-jobi | reverse complement strand
TGCGCCAGTCCTTGTTTTGAGGTGGCCGCCTGGACTGGATGTACAGGCCCGACCTATGTTTGCGAATGGAGATCACGCAGCTCCCCAACCTCATCAATCTTATCTTCGCACGACCCTCGAAACCCGCCTTCCTAAGAGCTCGCCCCGAAGAGGTGGATCCCAGAGCTCCCCGTGGGGCCTCGATCCCCAGGAAGCCGTCGCAGAGCCGGTCGCGAAGATTGGCCCCGTGAAATAGGTTGGGGGCACGGTGTATGCAGCTCGACCCGTAGTAGAAAAAGAAGCGCCCGGGGAACCGGCTTTCCGGTACCCCGAACCCACGCTCGTGGAAAGCGATGAAGCTGACCACGCAGCCTTTTCGGGGGCCTCGTCTCCTCCTCCTCCGAACCGGGGGCGATCCCACTCTGGCCTATCAGAGCCGAAGGCCCCCTGAAGAAGTCCTCTCTTTCACCACTCCGCTACTCTCCGGGGTGGCGGCAGAAGCGCCCCACGGCTCAGCTCTTCGGCCATCCCGAACGATAGAAGGCGATGCGCAGATTCGCAAAGAGGAAAGTCCGTCTCTCTCTCTCCTCTTTTCTTCTTTGCTCTCAACCCTCTACTCCACCGCTGGCCCGGTCCTCACTCCTTCCCCACCTCTGCTTTTGTTCGGCTGGACGAGGAGGAAGACAAAGATAAGGGGTACTAGCCGTAATGAGGAACGAACCGCTCCGAAATCCCCAAGGCGTATTTAGAGGGTAAAAACCACAACGGCCATATCCCGGTCGGTCACTATTCACCCTCATTCAAATGCGTTTGCACGCTAGGAGATCTCATGATTGCGGAATCCCCTCGATACGAGTGCGCACACAAGCATTAAATTCCTTGTCGTCGGCCCTTGCACACTCCGCAACGGCCGCCACCGCCCACGACCCCAAAAAGCCGCCTAAAAATGCGCGCCCGCCGCTACCCGACGGAAGAGGTAACCTGCCTCTGACTCCTCCCATTTAGAACCATGGGCATCTAGCCGTTACTTCCAAGGGGTTCGAAGGCCACCCCTCCGATTGTTTTGACAGCCGCCCCAGATAACAGAGTTCAGGAATGGGCCACGGATGCGCCCATGCGCATGGCCCGAGCCAGCCCGAGCACGCCCGGCTCAGACATCCAAGTCATATTCTGGCTATGCAGGACGGTCCTTCAAACCGGGATCCCACGAAGGGAGGCACGATCCACTCGGAATCATCGAACGGTTCCGGGCCCTGGTGACTGTCACACTGGCTCCATGTGTGCGCCTCCGGACCCCTCCCCGACCCCTATCGAACGGGGCACAAGCCAACCCACTTGATTAACCCGTTAACATCTCATCGGGACGCCGTGGCCGATACTACCCGATGGTAGCGGCGCGTCCGCCACCCCCCTCTTTCCGTGCGAAAAGGATCTGAGGTCGAAAAACCAAGACGAGGCCCGCCTCTGAACCCCGACCCTTTTGCTAAAAGGTCTCTGGGGCTCGCTCGCACCTGAGATAGGTCGAAAAAACTTGACTGCCCGCCATTCCAGCCATCGCTCGGCAACCAAGGGGCTCGGGGGCTCAGGGATACGACTAATCTCTTTTCTTTGTGAACACGAGATTTTCAGCCTCGGGCGAACGTCGTCCTCCTCTCGCCTGAGACCCTCAAAGCCATGCCGCCCCTCGCGAAACGCTCTTCTCCGTCACGCCCGAGCCCTCCGAGCCAGGCCCTCGGGCGGATTCTCGCACTGACAGAGGAAAGGTAACCACACAACGTTTAAGCGCCCCCTACCCACGTCTCGAGCGTTGACAGGTACAACCGCGTCAACTCCGCACTCCGCTTCCACTCCTCCGGGCCAACCACGGCTGCCGCTCCGACTTCTTGTCAGTCGCCCTACGCGCCACGATCTCCCACTACCCTCGCTAAAAAGGCGCGCCCAACGGGCAGAGAATCCCCAGACCGACGACGGAGTCTTCTTCAGAAGGTAAAAATGGCCCGCGTCCTAAGCCTCAAGAAAGCAGCGAAGGCGGCCTCGAAGAGGGTTCGACGCCGGCTTCGAGCACCCGATTCGGGACACTAGGGGCGCCACTCGCATAGGCATCGCTCGAGGGCCCCAAGCCCTCGAGGCCCCTCACGTGTATCCAAGGCAGGAGCGCACTACTTGCAGTTAGATCCCCTCGGAGGGAGGCATCGAGGCCCCCCCGGTCCCTATCGATGGACCCGGCCTCCTGCAGACTGAGCACCCATGCTTTATAGATCGCCTCCGGGCTATAACAGTCGACCCCATCGAACGGGCAACGAGGTCTCACTTGGATCCCCTGTTACCAGCCTCACCGGGAACCTCGATACTCGCCGCTCGGGTAGTACGAGCATCCCCCCCTCGCATCCGATCGAAAGGACTCGCGGGATGACAAGCCACAGGGCAACCGGCGTGCCGGACAGCTTCGAAGAGCCGGCCGTTTCGGTTTAGCCTGCAACCCCTCGACTAAAGAGGTACAAACCTTCTGGGGCCCGACACTCCCCGAACCTAAAAAACGCAACTACACTCCACACGAAAAAGCCGCAGAGGGAGTCCTAACCACTCCCCCGTGGCCCTCGGGGCCTACACACCCGCGTGTGGTCGCTCGCGCCTACACCCACGGAATCAAAGCCACCAAACCCTCTGAGAACCGGCTACCTAACCCTCGAGATCCCAGTTGGGAGCCCTGCTCTAGTGCAAAAGCACTCAAACAGGGTCGGGGGCTAACTGTCGGGGGACGCAAAAAGGGGTACCCAATCAAATCCAAACGCAAACACATAGGGTAACCTAGAACATGCCAATTATAAAGAACCTAGAAAGTCCTAAACCTTCTAAAAACCAACCCCATCGGGCCCTCACGCTGGCCCCCAAGAGAGCCGAAGCCCGAAAACCTATTAAGCGAAAAGTAGGCTTCGTGCGTCAGCCCTCCCCCACCCCCCCCCCCCCCCCCAAACCATGCCTCGTGCGAACTGCTCATTCTCCGTCTCGCCCTAGCCCTCCAAGCCAGGCTCGGGCGACGCTCGTTCTCCGTCTCGCCTGAAGCCCTCCAAGCCAGGGCCTCGGGCGACGCTCGTTCCCGTCTCGCCCGAGTCCCTCCAAGCCAGCCTCGGGCGAACGCTCGTTCTCCGTCTCCTCGCCCGGCCCCTCCAAGCCAGGCCTCGGGCCGAATACCTCGTTCTCCCGTCTCGCCGAGCCCTCCAAGCCAGGCCTCTGGCGAATGCCTCATTCTCCATCCCTGCCCGAGCCTCCAAGCCCAGCCCTCAGGCAGATGCTCAATCCTCGTCTCGCCCGAGCCTCTAGGCCATGCCTCGGGCTGGCGACTCGTTCGTCCGTCTCACACCCGAGCCCTCCCGCGTTATGCCTCGGGCGACCGAGGCCCCCGAGCCAGGCCCTCGGGCTGGCGCTCGTTCTCCTCTCACACCCGAGCCCATCCGCGTCAGGCCTCGGGCGAGCGCTCCCCTACCCTTCAGCTCCCGAAGAAGGAGCTCCCTGCTTCTCAATTCTCTGACCAACCGTACTAGCCCCATACTGCGCAGCTTAAATGCAATCCTCTTACTCCGGTCACATCCTCCGGGACACGCGTGTGCCACATGAACCCGAGCCAGAGTCAAACCTCGTTTTTCAATTCAACACCACAAGCATGGTCAAAAGGCACAAGTACAGCACGGTTCGGGCCATACCACGCACTGTAGCACACTCGAGCTTCAACACCGAGGCCTGGGTTCCCCGGTACGCCCGGGCGTTCCGTGACTTGCCCATACCTGCGGGGCTCGAAGCCTCACGTAGCGTCTACCCCTCGAGGCCGGCCCTGCGCCCCTCGAGCCCTGACTGCTTTCAACGCATTGGAGTACAGGTACCCCCCAAGACCCGGGAGGGACCCCCCGCCGTGTCCTGTACGTGCCGGTGGTGATGTACGACTTCCACATCGCCACGCCTCCACGTCCGGCTCCCCGGGTGAGGCCCACGCATCAAGGACCCTCACACCACAACCCCCACGTTTGGCTACAGTGACTGTCGACAAGACAGAGTTCCTACCCTTCCGCCATATCGAGCGTTGTACATGTCAATCCTGTGTAAAAACCCTGGCCTCCTCCTTGTTCTCTAAAAGGGACGCCATGGGGTGGGGGGGGGGGCCCTTCGCGCGCAAGAGAGCAACCGCCACGAGTCCTCGGTTACCCCCGGGCCTGCGCGACAGAGTCCACCACCACAATCGAGTCCCGGAACTCCGGTCCACGCTCATTGAGCTTGTATTGCCCCTGTACAAGAACTTAGGTGCAAGTAATACAAGACCTCCTCCCCCCGCTGACGTTCTTGTATTACTTGCACCTAAGTGCTTGTACAGGGGCAATACAAGCTCAATGAGCGTGGACCGGAGTCCGGACTCGAGTGTGTGTGTGGACTCATGTCGCGCAAGCCCGTGTGTAACCGTAGACTCGTGCGTTGTCTCTTGCGCGCGAAGGGCCCTGGCGTCCCCTTTTATAGAACAAGAGGAGGCCAGGGTTTACAACAGGATTGACATGTAACAACGCTCGATATGGCGAAGGGTAGGAACTCTGTCTTGTCGAAGTCACTGTAGCCAACGTGGGTGTTGCTGTTGAGGCGTCCTTGATGCGTGGCCATCCATCCCGGGCGCGGACGTGGGAGGCGTGCGATGTGGAAGTCGTTACATCACCCATCCCGGCACGTACAGGACACGGCGGGGTCCCTCCGTGTCTTGGGGTACCTGTCCTCCAATAGCGTGAAAGCAGTCAGGGCTCGAGGGGCGCAGGGCCGGCCTCGAGGTAGCGCCTACGGGAGGCTCGAGCCCCCGCAGGTATGGGCAAGTCCCGGAACGCCCGGGCGTACAAGCGGGAACCCAGGCCTCGGGGTGAAGCTCGAGTGTGCTACAGTGCGTGGTATGGCCGAACAGTGCTGTACTTGTGCCTTTTTGCCCATGCTTGTGGTGAAAACGAGGTTTGACTCTGGCTCTGGTTCACTGTGGCACACGCTGTGTACCGGAGGATGTGACCGGAGTAAGAGGATGCATTAAATGCGCAGTATGGGGCTAGTACGGTTGTCAGAGCTGAGAAGCAGGGAGCTTCCTTCTTGCGGGAGGCTTGAAGGGTAGGGGGAGCGCTCGCCCGAGGGCCTGACGCGGAGGGCTCGGGTGAGACGGAGAACGAGCGCCAGCCCGAGGCCTGGCTCGGGGGCCTCGGTCGCCCGAGGCCTAACGCGGAGGGCTCGGGTGAGGACGGAGAACGAGCGCCAGCCCGAGGCCTGGCTCGGAGGGCTCGGGCGAGACGAGGATTGAGCATCTGCCTGAGGCCTGGCTTGGAGGGCTCGGGCAGGATGGAGAATGAGCATTCGCCCGAGGCCTGGCTTGGAGGGCTCGGGCGAGACGGAGAACGAGCGTTCGCCCGAGGCCTGGCTTGGAGGGCTCGGGCGAGACGGAGAACGAGCGTTCGCCCGAGGCCTGGCTTGGAGGGCTCGGGCGAGACGGAGAACGAGCGTTCGCCCGAGGCCTGGCTTGGAGGGCTCGGGCGAGACGGAGAACGAGCGTTCGCCCGAGGCCTGGCTTGGAGGGCTCGGGCGAGACGGAGAATGAGCGTTCGCCCGAGGCCTGGTTGGAGGGCTGACGCAGCCTACTTTTCGCTTAATAGGTTTTCGGGCTTCGGCTTGGTGGGCCAGCGTTGTAGGCCTCGAGGGGTTGGTTTTTTAGAAGGTTAGACTTTCTAGGTTTGTTACTAATTGGTGTTCTAGGTTTAACCTATTTGTTTGCGTTGATTGGGGTACCCCTTTTGCGGTCCCCCGACAGTAGCCCCCGAGCCCTTGTTTGAGTGCTTGCACTCGAGCAGGGGCTCCCAACTGGGATCTCGAGGGTTAGCTAGCCGGTTCTCGAGGGTTTGGTTGCTTTGATTCCGTGGGGTGTCGCGCGAGCGACACCCCGCGGGTGTAGCCCCCGAGGCCACGGGGGAGTGGTTAGGACTCCCTCGTGGGCTTTTTCTTGTGTGAGTGTTAGTTGCGTTGTTTTAGGTTCGGGAGTGTCGGGCCCCCGAGTTTTTTACCCTCTTTCGTCGAGGGGTGCCAGGCTAAACCGACCGGCCGGCTCTTCGAGCTGTCCGGCACGCCGGTTGCCCTGGCTTGTCATCCCGCGAGTCCTTTCGATCGGATGCGAGGGGGGATGCTTCGTACTACCACGAGCGGGCGAGTATCGAGGTTCCCGGTGAGCTGGTAACAGGGGAATCCAAGTGAGACCTCGTGCCCCGTTCGATGGGGTCGACTGTAGCCCGGAGGCGATCTCATAAAGCATGGGTGCTCAGTCTGCAGGAGTGCCGGGTCCATTCGATAGGACCCGGTGGCTCGATGCCTCCCTCCGAGGGGATCTCACTGCACGTCGTGCGCCCTGCCTTGGATACACGTGAGGGGCCTCGAGGGCTTGGCCCTCGAGCGATGCTGCGAGTGGCGCCCCTTAGTGTCCCTGACTCGGGTGCTCGAAGCCGGCTGTCGAACCCTCTTCGAGGGCCAGCCTTCGCTGCTTTGAGGCTTAGGACCGGGGCCCATTTTACCTTCGTGAAGAAGACTCCGTCGTCTGGGGATTCTTCTGCCCGTTTGGGCGCGCCTTTTTAGGCGAGGTAGTGGAGATCGTGGCGCTAGGGGCGACTGACAAGAAGTCGGAGCGGCAGCCGTGGTTGGCCCGGAGGAGTGGAGCGAGTGCGGAGTTGCCGCGTGTACCTGTCAACCGGCTCGAGACGTGTTTAGGTGGGCGCATTAAACGTGTGTGGTTACCTTTCCTCTGTCGTGGGAGACTCCGCCCGAGGCCTGGCTCGGAGGGCTCGGGCGAGACGGAGAACGAGCGTTCGCCCGAGGCCTGGCTTTGAGGGCTCAGGCGAGACGGAGGACGAGCGTTCGCCCGAGGCCTGAAAATCTCGTGTTCACACAAAGAAAAGAGATTAGTCGTATTCCCTGAGCCCCCGAGCCCCTTGGTTGCCGATCGATGGCTTTGGAATTGGGGGCAGTCCAAGGTTTTTTCGACCTTATCTCAGGTGCGAGGCGAGCCCCAGAGCCCTTTTTCGCAAAGGGTCGGTCAGAGGCGGCCTCGTCTTGGTTTTTCGACCCTCACGCATCCTTTTCGCACGGAAGAGGGGTGGCGACGCCGCGCTACCATCGGTAGGTATCGGCCACGGCGTCCCCGATGAGCTGTTAACGGGGTAATCCAAGTGTGTGCTTGTGCCCCCGTTCGATAGGGGTCGGCTAGGGGTCCGGAGGCGCACACATGGAGCCAGTGGACAGTCACCAGGGCCCGGAACCGTTCGATTGATTCCGAGGGCTCGTTGCCTCCCTTCGTTGGGATCCCGTTTTGAGACCGTCCTGCTAGCCTCGAATATGACTCTGGATGTCCTGAGCGGTCGTGCTCGGGCTTGGCTCGGGCCATGCGATGGGCGCATCCGTGGCCATTCCTGACTCTGTTATCCTGGGGCGGCTGTCAAACCATCGGAGGGGTTGGCCTTCGAACCCCTGGAACGTAACGGGCTCGATGCCCTGGGTTCCTTCACTGGGAAGGAGTCAGAGGCAGGTTACCTCTTCCGTCGGAGCGGCGGGCGCGCCTTTTTAGGCGGCTTTTTGGGGTCGTGGGCGGCGCCCGTTGCGGACGTGTGCAAGGGCCCACGACCAGGCATTTAATGCTTGTGTGCGCACTCGTATCGAGGGGATTCTCGCAATCATGAGATCTCCTAGCGTGCAACGCATTGAATGCGGGGTGAATAGTGACCGACCGGGATCTGGCCGTTGGTTTTTACCCTATAAATACGCCCCTTGGGGATTTCGGAGCGGTTTCGTTCCTCATTCGCTCGTACCCCTTACTCTTTCGTCTTCCTCCTCCGTCCAGCCGCACAAAAGCAGAGGTGGGGAAGGAGAGACCGGGCCAGCGGTGGAGTAGAGGGTTGAGAGGCAAAGAAGAAAGAGAGAGAGAGAGATCGACCTTTCCTCTTTGCGACATCTGCGCCTCTGCCTTCTATCGTTCGGGATGGCCGACGCCGCTGAGCCGTGGGGCGCTTCTGCCGCCACCCCGGAGAAGCTAGCGGAGCTGGTGCAGAGAGGACTTCTTCGGGGCCTTTCCGGCTCTGATAGGCCAGAGTGGATCGCCCCCGGTTCGGAGGAGGAGGAGCCGAGGCCCCCGAACGGCTGCGTGGTCAGCTTCATCGCTTTCCCACGAGCGTGGGTTCGGGGGTACCGGCAAGCCGGTTCCTCCGGGCGCTTCTTTTCTACTACGGGCTCGAGCTGCATCACCTTGCCCCCAACTCTATTTCACAGGCGGCCATCTTCGCGACCGTCTGCGAAGGCTTCCTGGGGATCGAGCCCCACTGGGAGCTCTGGATCCACCTCTTCCGGGGCGAGCTCTTCAGGAAGGCGGGTTTCGGAGGGTCGGCGAAGATTGATGAGGTTGGGGAGCTGCGTGCTCTCCATTCGCCAACATAGGTCGGGCCTGTACATCCCGTCCCAGGCGGCCACCTCAAACAAGGACTGGCGCATGGGCTGGTTCTACCTTTGCAACGACGACGGGCTGCTGCCAGCATACACCGGCCGCGTCATCGAGTCGCGGCCGGACTCTTGGAACTACGGCGTCGTCGACAAGAGGCAGAGTCGACTCGACCCGCTACTTGAGGCCCTGTCGAGGCTGCGGAAGGCGGGTCTTACGGCCGGGATGGTCGTGGCCTGGTTCCACCAGCGGTGCGTGCTGCCGCTGATGAACTGGCCCCTGATCATGGCGAAGATGAGGGACGACGCGCCTCTCCTACAGGAGTGCCAGATGAGGGCGTCCCCGGTCGCCTATCCCGAGCTTGTTCGCCGGGCGAGGGATGCAGTAAAGGAGGTGAAGACGCGAACAAACTGCTCAGTATTCCGATGCGCCCGTTCTGCGGGTACATCAGCTTGGTAAGGGGATCGATCCTGTGGGTGTGTTGCCGTGGAGCTTTCTTTTTTCGTGTTCGATCCTTACTTCCTTCTTTTTGCAGGGTTTACAGGGGGTCAGCGCCTCGAAACCTCCCCTTCCTGAGGAAAGGGAGGAGAGGCGGCGCCTGGCCGAGGAGAAGAAAAAGAGAAAGGACGACAGGAACATCAGGCGGGCTAAGCGTCGGAAGGACCGTGATGACCTGGAGAGGCGTCGGCGCAACAGAAGCTCCATGGTGAGCCGGAAGAGTCCCCCCTACGGAAGAGGATTCCGATGATGAAGACGAGGAGGCTCGGAGGGGGACTCTGAGCCCCTGGCGGGGTTCCCAGACGTGGACCGTTCGCCGGTCCGGTTGGCGAGCCCCGTGAGGGGCGCGCCCGGGGCGCAGGCGGCGGGGAAGAGCCCTGTTCTTGCCCCGGGCGCGGGTGGCGAGGCTTCTGTGCCCCGGGGGGGGGTGACGGGTCCACTCAGGGCCCGTCGACGCTGCCGTCGGTGGCGGGTTTTGATGGAGACCCTCGAGACGGAGCTCCCGCCTCCCCCGAGCGGGGTTCCCCCTGCAGGGACACCGCGGCTGCAGACCACACCCGTGTCCACTGCGAGGAGGGCGCCAAGGGCTGGGTGAGCACTCGTCGCTTGCCCGTCTCGCGTTTGCTTGTGTGGGGATTTTTTTCTTCATGATGCGTATCTTTCTTCTCTTGTCTCAGCGGGAAGCGGTCCGGGGAGGCCTTATCCCTCCGCCCTCGGAAGGCGCTGAAAGTGGGCGCGACTTCCTCCGCCGGCGCGGTGGTGGCACCGTTTGTGACGCCACCACTGCCGGGGTCCGGCGGGCCAGACGTCACGCCCGAAATCATCAAGTCCCCACAGGGGCCCCGGTCTCTGGTGGAGCGCCAGAGGAGGACCCTGCTTCTGGGGCGTCGAGGGATGAAGGCGCCCCGGGGGCCTCGACCGCTGAAGTCGAGGCCGCTAAGGCGGCTGAGGGCAGAGCCGTCCCAGGACGTTGCGCCCGAGGCTGGGGCCGACGTCCTGCCTCAGGGGTCGCGCTTGCCGGAGGAGATCCATAACATCTCTTCTGACGAGACTTCCCAAAAGGTGGGAAAGCAGAGGTGGAGGGCGAGGTTACCAGCGTGCCATCGAGGTTGCCGGTGCCAGAGATCGGAGGAGGGGGCGAAAGCTCGGCCCTTGCCCGCTTGGGAGGTCGCTCTCCCCACCTGGGGCGGTCCTCGAGTGGAGTGGAGGGATCCAGCTGATCCCGAGGCCGAGCCGGTGTTCGTCCTCGACGATGCCCCCGGGCCGGAAACTGGAACTTCCTCGGCAGGCTCGGCTCGCTCCTCACGCGGTCGTTGAAGACGTCTCTGACGTTGGTGGAAAGGGACCTCCCTCGGGCCGTCCAGGTGAGAACCTTGTTTGGGCGATCCTCTTTCTTCCCGTTTTTGGGGGGTAGGGGGTGAAGGGGGGATGAGGGAAGGAGTGAAAAAGGTGAGGTGGAGTTGTGGAAAGATGTAAAGAGGTTGGAAAATCAAGAGGAGGTAATAGGCATAGGGTAGGATGAAGGCTAATAAAGGAAGAGTAAGGGAAATGATGGAGAGAGGGTATCATAAATAGTGAAGGGGAGGCAAGGGCAAGGAGAGTAAAAAATGTACGTGAACAGGGGACAATAGAGGAAAAGACAAAGGAGATACAGATAAAAGGTAGAGAAGGAAGTGATAGGCATGAACATATGCTGAAGAAAAATTGGAAAATAAAGAAGTATGGAGGGAATAGGGGGGGGGAAGAGGGCGAAGGGAGTAATAGGAAACGAGTAGAGGAGGAGTGGATAATTTGTATTGAGAAAGGGAAATGAAAAGAAGGGATAAAATACGGGCAAATAGAGAGGGGGGCCAAAGATAAGGGGACAGGACGAAACAAAAACAGATTGAAAGAATACATTAAGGCAGAATTGGGAAGGGTGCAGGGGATCTAAGGTTGTAATGTGAAAACGTAAACGAGAAGCGAGAAGGGTGGAGGAGTAGCAGAAAGCGTGCAAGTTGGCGGGGAAAGGCCGAAAGGGGAGACGGCTGCGGAGGGGGCGAGAAACAAAGAACGGGATGGAAAAGGGAGTAGGGAGAATCGTAAAAAGGGGGGTTAATTTTGGTTGATTATCCACCTTAGGAGCTCATGGAGACCTCTCGGGCTAAGCGGATTTCCTCCGTTCGGGAGAGCCGCGTCTGGGAGCAGCTTCAGACGTCGAGCGCTGAGCTCGCCCGCACCCAGAAGCAGCTTGCCGAGAAGAGTACCGAGGCGGGCGGGCTGAGCGTCCGCTGCTCAGACCTGACCGCCGCGGTTGCCGAAGCCTAAGAGTACGCCGCCCGGGAGGCGGAGAAGGCTAAGAACTTTGGCGTCGCGGCTGGAGGAGTCCGAGAAGGCGGCCGAGGCCCTTCGTGCTCAGGCTGCCGAGGAGGCGTCCAAAGCGCGGGCCCTGAGCACGGACCTCGAGCAGGCTCGGAAGTCTGCTGAGGCGTCGGCCACTGACGCCCAGAAGTGGGAGGGTGCGGCGAAAGGTGACCTTTTGTTCCGCAGGTCTTATGGTTTCCTCATCGCGTTTTCTTTTTCTTTGACGAGTTGTATCGATCCTCTGTAGAGCTGAAGGGGAAGCTTGCTGAGGCCGAGGAGGCCTCGGCCGCCCTGCAGTCGGTTTACCCAGGCTGAGACTTCGGATCACCAGGCTCTGCAAGATGCTGCCATCGAGGCCTGCGCGTCCCTCGGGACCGTAGATGGTCAGTCGGGGAGCTCCCTGACCAGCCGTCTGGCCGCCCTGAGGGGTCAGGTGGATGACCGGGTGCGCGGTGCCCTGCATCTTGGGGTGAAGCAGGCCTTCGCCGTGATCTCCAGCCACTACGACGGACTCAACTTTGATGCCATCAGCCAAGGATATATCCTGCCGGACGATGAAGACGAAGTTGAGCGGGAGATCGCGGAGTTCGCCAGGGCCGTCGAGGCCCCTGGGGAGGCCCTGGCTCGGTTCTTTGAAGAGGACGTGGGCTTCCCCCAGCAGCGTCCTCGGCTCCTGAAGACCCCTCGGTTATTGCTCCTGCGGACGAGCCTCAAGAGGAGAGACGAAGTTAGTTTGGGGCCACCGAGCCCTTGCGTTGTGTCCCTCCGTGGGGGGGGATATTTTTGTGAGAAAGAACATGCTCGCGGCCCTCGAGGCCTATTGTAAAAACATTTTCGCATTTCGCTCCTTGTTGCCTGTTTTAAAAAAGCGAGCGAAAACGTAAGTCTCGGGGGCGTCAGACGTCGGGTCGGAGAGACCCTTCTCCTGATAGCCCCCGAGGCCTCGGAGGAGTGGGAAAGACTCCTTCAAGGGCTTTTGGGGTGAGAGCCCGAGATGATATTGAAACATCTTTGCGCTCGAGTTTTCTTATTTTTCTTTGCCTGAGTTTTGCTTCGACTAAGTTTTCGACACAGACTTGAGTCCTTCGAGGGTGGGAGCGAGTGGAGGTACCATAGCCTGGGGGCGTAGGCGAGCTCCCGTCTCGACACCCTTGACCCTTAGGGAGCCCAAGGTGTTTTCTTCTTATCGTGAGGCGCGTTCAAGGCATAGAAAAATAAAATAACGTCGAGTTAGTAAGAAACGTGCGAGGTTTTTAGGAACTTAGGGAGGATCCCCTGGTTAGCCCCCGAGGGAGTCTTGACTCTGATTAGACAGAGTCGAGGCTACCTCTGTTTTGAACGAAATAAAGAACTTGGAAATGAACTTTTATTCATTCATGATGAGATGTTTGTACAAAATACGAGAAATGTACGAAGCCTCGAGGCTTTAGGGATAGAAAATGACGTAGCTATTCGATGTTCCGAGCTAGAGTCGGGCTCGGGATTGTCGGGGGAGATTGACCGAACTCCTTGGTTGTGCGCATGGCCAAGGGCGAAGTTGGAGCTTCCATCGAAGTCACTGTCGATGCGCCAACCGTCGCGGGGTTGTTTGTTGGTGACGCCCTTGGTTGTTTGGCCTCAGACGTAGTACCGTCGAGGTTCCCGTTGGAGGTTTGACGGGTACTCGACCGAATGCAACAGCGCCACGTCCCGGGCCCCGTCGAGTTGGTCCAGGGTGGCCGAGGCTTCCTGCACATTCTGTATTAGATTATTTGAAGTTTAATCAAGGAAAGAACATTGCGTCCTTCTTGTTGATTTTACGAAAACTTCTCCTTAGCCTCTGCCCCGCGTTTCCGTCCCATTGTCACGTCGTGCTCTTTGGTGCGGTCGGCAAAGGAGACCGTAGCCTTTCACAGGCGATAGGTTCGCTCCTTGCCTGCTTTGGCATGACCCCTGAGGGTCAGCCGTCCCTCGAGGTTTGTCATGACTTTGGAAAACGGAGCGACAGTGTCGTAGGCTTGTGTTTTTTCTTAGCGTGCCCGCATTTGTTTTCTTCCTTTACTTGAACCTGAGGAGCTCGATCTACGGGCCGTGTCTCGGTTCTGCGGATGGGCCGGTGCCGTTAGCCGTCGGAGGCGTCAGGCGGCCGGGACCCGGTCCGCTTTCTCGAAGACCCGACCCACGTCCCTTGCTCCTCTGGTTCTTATTCGGGATGAAGCAAACGCGGACGCAGGCATTTTAATCATTGTTTTCGCAAACGTTGGCCTTTTTAGAAACAGAACGGAAAACCAAACGTTAGAAAGAGGAACGTAGCTTTTTGATCACGGAGAGGGATGTTGTTCCTCCTTGTTCGAAACGGTCCTGCGTTTATCGTCCTGATGCCGGGGAGGGGAGGGCCCCCCGGCGTTGTTGCTGGTGGCGTCGTCGTGGGGCCTCGAGGGTAGGCCTCGAGGAAGGCCCGCTGGCGCCCTCTGAACTTGTTGCGCAGTCGTTGGCGGCGTCGCGGGGCCTCGAGGCTAGGCCTCGAGGAAGGCCCGTTGGCGCCCTCTTGCGTAGTCATTGGCGGCGTCGCGGGGCCTCGAGGCTAGGCCTCGAGGAAGGTCCGTTGGCGCCCTCTTGCGTAGTCATTGGCGGCGTCGCGGGGCCTCGAGGCTAGGCCTCGAGGAAGGCCCGTTGGCGCCCTCTTGCGTAGTCATTTGCGGCGTCGCGGGGCCTCGAGGCTAGGCCTCGAGGAAGGCCCGTTGGCGCCCTCTTGCGCAGTCGTTGGCGGCGTCGCGGGGCCTCGAGGCTAGGCCTCGAGGAAGGCCCGTTGGCGCCCTTTTGTGCAGTCGTTGACGGCGTCACGACCGGACGAGGAGCTTTGACGGTACGTGGCGCCGCGTCCCCCCGGGCGGTGGGGAAGGGCGGCAACGTCCCCGGACAGGTCGGTGGGTGGCTCGTAGGATCACGCCCGGATGTTCCTCCCGCTCTGCCGCCGCCCGGTCCTGACGGCGCTCGTCGAGGTGGTGGCGTAGACGGCTGCGGAGCTGTTGAGGACGAACGGGGGCCCGCTGCGTTGAGCGCGGTACATCTCGTGCGGGAGGAAGCTAGGTGGTGTCGACGGAGCACGGCTCGGGGGCCTCTGGCCAGGCTCCCGGTCTGTGCGCATGACGAACGCGAACTCACTGGGAGAGTGCGCGCGCGCCCTAGAAGTCTCCGGTCGCGCGCCGGACAGGTTCCTCATTGGGGACTCTGCGCTGGCCGGGGAAAAGTGGGTGTACGCCGCGGGCACCGCCTTTGCCTGGCGACGATGGTGACGACCGGCGCCGCTCACGAGGTGGCGACGCGTGGTGGTGCGGGCGATGCGCCACGCCCCCCGCGCGGGGTGGGCGTGCACGCCCTCCGCTCGGGCTCTCCGTGGAGAGCACGGTCAGCTCGTTGCCGCTGCCGGTGGCCAGGAACTCGAGGCTCCCGAACCAGACGACGACACCAGCCGAGAACGAAGGAGCGGAAGAGCCATCCAGGACACAACGAGAAATCGACTCGGACACGCGAAGCCCCCTACCTGGCGCGCCAACTGTCGGTGTTTTGAACCCGGGGGTATGACACCAACGAGTAATATGATCGCGTGCTCTCTTCCTGGATGGTGATGCAAGATGACACAAGGATTTATCCTGGTTCGGGCAAAGAAGGCCCTACGTCCAGCGGGGGGGAGGAGGTTCTTGTATTACTTGCACCTAAGTGCTTGTACAGGGGCAATACAAGCTCAATGAGCGTGGACCGGAGTCCAGACTCGAGTGTGTGTGTGTGTGTGGACTCGTGTCGCGCAAGCCCGTGTGTAACCGTAGACTCGTGCGTTGTCTCTTGCGCGCGAAGGGCCCTGGCGTCCCCTTTTATAGAACAAGAGGGAGGCCAGGGTTTACACAGGATTGACATGTACAGCGCTCGATATGGCGAAGGGTAGGAACTCTGTCTTGTCGAAGTCACTGTAGCCAACGTGGGTGTTGCTGTGGAGGCGTCCTTGATGCGTGGCCTCCATCCCGGGTGCGGACGTGGAGGCGTGGCGATGTGGAAGCCGTACAGCACCCATCCCGGCACGTACAGGACACGGCGGGGTCCCTCCGGGTCTTGGGGTACCTGTCCTCCAATAGCGTGAAAGCAGTCAGGGCTCGAGGGGCGCAGGGCCGGCCTCGAGGTAGCGCCTACGAGAGGCTCGAGCCCCCGCAGGTATGGGCAAGTCCCGGAACGCCCGGGCGTACAGCGGGAACCCAGGCCTCGGGGTGAAGCTCGAGTGTGCTACAGTGCGTGGTATGGCCGAACAGTGCTGTACTTGTGCCTTTTTGCCCATGCTTGTGGTGAAAACGAGGTTTGACTCTGGCTCCGGTTCACTGTGGCACACGCTGTGTACCGGAGGATGTGACCGGAGTAAGAGGACGCATTAAATGCGCAGTATGGGGCTAGTACGGTTGTCAGAGCTGAGAAGCAGGGAGCTTCCTTCTTGCGGGAGGCTTGAAGGGTAGGGGTGCCGCTCGCCCAAGGCCTGACGCGGAGGGCTCGGGTGAGACGGAGAACGAGCGCCAGCCCGAGGCCTGGCTCGGGGGGCTCGGTCGCCCGAGGCCTAACGCGGAGGGCTCGGGTGAGACGGAGAACGAGCGCCAGCCCGAGGCCTGGCTCGGAGGGCTCGGGCGAGACGGAGATTGAGCATCTGCCTAAGGCCTGGCTTGGAGGGCTCGGGCAGGACGGAGAATGAGCGTTCGCCCGAGGCCTGGCTTGGAGGGCTCGGGCCGAGACGGAGAACGAGCGTTCGCCCGAGGCCTGGCTTGGAGGGCTCGGGCGAGACGGAGAACGAGCGTTTCGCCCGAGGCCTGGCTTGGAGGGCTCGGGCGAGACGGAGAACGAGCGTTCGCCCGAGGCCTGGCTTGGAGGGCTCGGACGAGACGGAGAATGAGCGTTCGCCCGAGGCCTGGTTTGGAGGGCTGACGCAGCCTACTTTCCGCTTAATAGGTTTTCGGGCTTCGGCTTGGTGGGGCCAGCGTTGTAGGCCTCGAGGGGTTGGTTTTTTAGAAGGTTAGACTTGCTAGGTTTGTTATTAATTGGTGTTCTAGGTTTAACCTATTTGTTTGCGTTGATTGGGGGTACCCCTTTTGCGGTCCCCCGACAAAAATGAAATATTATCATAGTTGGATTTTGCTTACAAGGACCGACTTGATGTCTAAATGGGTGAATAGGTTGTACAATACTTTCACAAATGACTAGTAATTAAAATAAATTAATCATCACACACAGACAATGGTTAGCCTATCGACTTAACCAATTTTGTTGAAACCTACAGAAAAAAGTTAGAGACCCCTTGTCTATTTCTAAAAAACAAACTTATTTGGTGTGTGGCTCAACAATTAGTTCCTCAACAGGTTCACACAACCCTTGTAGTCAAAGATACATACAACCATGTGGACCCAAGTGTGAGGCAAACCAAATAGGAGATGCAACGATACATTTTCCAGAGTTCAGAACCCACTTGGATCTTGTGTTTTTATTGTGAAAGTCGTAAGCGACCTCCACAATCAAGCTCTAGGTGGGTTTTTTTGAACCACTTTCCACACTTCTACTAGAGGGACGAGATCGCAGCCATCACAAACTTCCTGCAACCACCTTCAACCTTAGGTGTTTGCTGCCAACCTCTATAATAAGTAAATGCCCTTTGTCCCCGGAGGTTGTCGGAACATCTAGCCACCTAGGAGGCTTAACCTCCAAGAGTAACTAATGCATCAACCCAAATCTGGACTTGCTGAAGCGCTCAAGTGCTCTAAAGGGCTTGACAATTCACATAATGTCACACAAGCTCTCTAATGCCACTTAGGCATATCACACAACAAGACACTTATCTGCAAATATTTCATTCTCTAATCACTTACACCCGCAAAGGGAGGTTTGGGAGAAAACCACTGGCTTATCATCGTGTATATCAAGTGGAGGTTTGGGAGAGATCCACTGATTTATCATCGTGTATATCAAGTGGTGAACATCAACATCCAACACAAGGAGAGATAGAAAAGCTATACATAGAATACACTCACAAACTAGCCGTTGGGGTGATATCCAACAAACTCAACATAGTCAGTTTCCAGTCTATCTTAGTTTGTTTTTTCATAAACTAACTGTTACAACCTCAAACATGGCTTAGCCGGTATCCAACCAGGCTTAGGCAGTTTTACTACATAACCCAACCACACAAGCAATTCATGAACAGAGCCTCTAGCTCTCTCTGTCTCATACACTCTCAAGTTTCCTCTTGACTTGACAACTTTTAATTTGTTTGTCACAAACTCAGTGATACATCCCTCTTAATAGTGTGGCATACCTATGCTTAAGAATTAAATATAAAATAGAAACAATTTAACCTCAACTTGAGCCTTCATCCATCCATTGCGACGTTTATGATTTTAATTTCTCTTAATTTCAACCATATGACGTTTACGATTTGATCCTCCACATTATTATTATTATCAAAACATGGAAGTCTCCAGTCTCCGCTCGCAAGCACGCAGCACCTTGCGATGATCCTTCAAAAAAACCCAATCGGCGCAGGCTCAGAGTCAGTTCATGTCATCAACACGTCTCATGTGTGCTTTCCCCGCCTATTTCACATTCTCCATCAGTCGATCACTTCCTCGGTTGCTCAGCATCGGCCATCCTCCTAGTCCCAGGGTCCCAGCCCTAGATCAGACAACACCCACGCCCCGCTTCTCTGCGGTCCCGTCGCCGCTCGTCGTCGTACGACCGATCTGGTCGTCCCATCGTCACCTGTCAAGGATGTCGGGGCAGATTGGCCGCAGCGGCGGCGCCAACAGGCAGCCGCACCACCAGCCGATGGAGGAGGATGTGGCTGGCCTCATCCCGGGGATGGACCAGCTGCGCGCCACCATGCACGAGAGGATGTAAGTTTTTACGACTCTCCAGTCTCCAGGTTGACTCCACCGATCACGATCATGGTACTAGTTCTGCTCAGTTTTTCCTTCGTTCTATGCACGTGTCTCACTAAGGCCTAAAGAGGAGAGTAATTTTACTGGATTAGTGAGGAACTTATTATCTGGCATAAAGGGACCAATTGGGCCACAATTGCAGCTTGCTATTACGACACTGAGCCCTCAGAATCAACCAAACCCACAGATGTCTGTATAGGTAGCGCAAATGAATCGGGTGGCAACGGGGTCGTTGTTGGTGTTGGCGGCGCCGATGGGATCCTACAGCACCAGCTGATGCATGATGTGGCAGACATGTCAGGAACGGAACGGACCAGCAATTGTCATGCTACGAACTGCTATGCTCGAAAAGATGTAAGCATTTATTACAATTGATTTTTACAAAGTAAACTATTTTGTAGGCCATGAGTTATATTTGACTTTGACTAAGTAAACTATTTATGCCCCCAAAAGGATTGAGGTTAGCTCTATCGTCCATAAAAGTTGAAATTAATCCTTTTAGTTCATCCCATGTTGATGTTATGTGTGTTGGCTTACCGAAATCCCGTAATGAATCAGGTGTTGGTCCCCCTAACAGAATTGTGCTGAATTAGTTAGTCTCGATTGGCTGAACAATAGCATATCTAAACTAAGGTGTCCAACCCAAATTATTAAGATACAGTGACAATAAATATCACTGTCTCATTCCAAATTATAAGATGTTTGACTTTTAGTGTATATAACATAACTATGTATCTAAAAAAGCAAGAACATCTTATATATAATTTGGAACAGAGGGAGTACCATAAACTTTATACTCCTAGATTTATTCTTTTCTATAATTACAAAAGGAAACAATTGATACTTATGCCATTGACTTCCATTTATATTTGAAATTAGTTGAATCGACCACCTAACTCCTAAGCACCCAAAGTTTAGGTTTGTGGCTGATTTTATCAAATAGAACATATGACTTACCTTTTGTATTGTTCTTAATCTTAAATCGGCAATCGACAGATTCGACTATACAGGAAGGAAACAGATATTAACTGAGTGGCAGAAGCGGTTGCCAGAACTGCCAAAGCGGCTTGAGGACATCTTGTACAGAACATTCCCAAACAAGGTAGTGCTAACCCCTTCCCTTAGTTCTGCAAAGCTTTAGTCTACTAAAGATCAAGTGCATTTGTATGGAGCAAACATAAATCTTGCTGTTACACCCTTTTGATTGTTTGATCCTGGTATTGTTTGAGGAGAATGACTATTACAATATGACGAAGGGACCAAATGAGCCACAGTTGAAGTTTGCTATTATGACACTAAGCGCTCAGAATCAACAAAAACCGACAGATTGTCTGGGCAGGTAGCGCAGATGAATCAGGGTCTTTGGTAGTGGGGTCGTTGTTGGTGTTGGCGGCGTCAATGGGATGCTGTAGCACCAGCTGATGCAGTATATGATAGCCATGTCAGGAACGGACCAGGAATGATATATCATGCTACGAACTGCTAAGCGTGAAAAGATGTAAGTGTTTATTACCATTGAAGAGTGATAAACACTTGAAGGATTTCCCAGGATTCCGTTTAGAAGAACTGGACAACGCTTGTACATAGGATATTTTGAATCACCCAATCCATCTTCTGATAAACCTTTGCTTCTAAGAATCTCTAGGATCACCTTATGCTCAAGTTTGTCAAAAGCATTCTCAAAGTCTAATTGGAGAATGATTATTTCTTTTTTAGATTTATGACAGAGATGGAGAGAAATTGAAATTCTCAAGCTAGACAGTTCTGGATGGTTCTACCTTTTATGAAGCCATATTATTTTTTATGTACCAAAACTAGAATGATAGATTGCAACCTAGTTGAGAGGAGTTTTGTAATGCACGTGAAAGTATAATTCAGAAGAGAAATGGGCTTGAAGTCCTCCATTGTTTTCAGGATTGTCTTTCTTTAGGATGAGGACAGTGATAGAGAAATTTATACTTCTTAGATCAGTATTGAAAGTGTAGAAATAATTGAACAATCTCATGCATTCACTTTTGACAATTTCCTAATATTTCTTAACAAATAAACCATTAAAGCCATCAGGACCGGGGAGGCTTCTGATAACCAGATCAGTCTCTTGTTGACTGAACTCAGAGTCAAGCTGCTCCAGATTGTATTCTGCTAAAAGAAAGCTCAAGAATTATATTATTATGACGAGTATTTTATGGATGGTTTATACCATTTTAATTTTGATGATATTTTCCTAAATCCATATTCCATGTTGAGCATATTGTTGGAAAGAGTTAAATGACTCTAAAACCTATAAGGATGTGTCACTTAGGTCCACGAGCTTTAAAATATATTTCTAGGTCTATAATTTGTTAAGTGGTGCACTGTCCAACCAACGCCGTGAGTGTTTCTTGTTAACAGAGCATGCCAACATGAGAGACTTATTACATCTATCTATCTCCTTTACATGAATAGATCCTTCTTTCCCTCTTCTCTCAAGCTGACCTCAAACCCGTCTAATGGCATAGTTGTCCACGAGAGGTAGTCATTGTGAGAGAAAAGGAAGCAAGAAGAAGAAAGGATTTATTCTGAGAGAAGAGAAAAAAAGAGTGCTTGTTAAATGTAAAAAATATGCCACGTTGGTATATCACATCAATAAGAATGTTTATGTGGCTGACTTAACAAGTTTAGTGACTGAAAATACATTTTTTAAAGTCTGTAAACCTAAGTGGTATACTTTTATAGTTTAAGGACCAGTGATGCATTTAATTCTGTTGGAAAGAAACATAGCGCGTATAATGAGAAAATTGCTTTCTTGTGGCATAAGAGATCGGATCACATATCCAAAGAAAGAGTCACGAGGCTTGTGAAAAGTGAAATACCTTGTATGGATTCTTGTTTGAACGGAATATATACATTAACTGCATTAAAGGTAGACAAACTTACACATATCAAAACACCCTACTAAAATGAATATTAAAATATTAGAGTTGATACAGATTGCTATTGTGGGTCCATTTGACGTTCCTTCTTGGGGTGGTGAAAAATATTTTATTTTTTATTGATGATTTCTCATGCCATTGTATTGTATCTATACTTATTGCAAATATTTCATTCTTGTAATTGATGATTTATCAAGTTGTTGTATCTATTGCATGAAGTATTTTATTCTTTTTATTGGTGAATTCTCACCTTAGGCTTTCTTCACCTTAAATTAACTATCTAATCTACTAATAGTTTTACCGCCCCCTCCTTTTCAAAATATAAGACGTTTTGTCTTTTTAAAATACATAACTTTTACTATAAACTATGTATTGAGAAGACCAAACATCTCATAATTTAAAATAAATTGTACATGTGGGGAAAAATACGTAGCTGAAAATATAAAAAACACAAAAAACTTGGTAACTAAAACATCATCATCATCAGTAAATAATAAAGTGAAAATAGACATTAAAAAAATAAAGTGAAAATAGAAGCACGTGGAATGCAATGGTACCCGCATACGGCTTGAAATAGTAGCTTACAACACCACCGTGTG
Source organism: Coix lacryma-jobi var. lacryma-jobi (assembly GCA_009763385.1). Classification (NCBI taxonomy): domain Eukaryota; kingdom Viridiplantae; phylum Streptophyta; class Magnoliopsida; order Poales; family Poaceae; genus Coix; species Coix lacryma-jobi. Next base: position 190,241,775 of record CM019822.1, on the reverse strand, counting down.
CCCGCCGGAGTTGGTTGGTTGGGCTACTCACCAATCCTGGAAGTACAGCAGTAGACTGACGACGATCACTTTTTTCCCTCAAAAAGATGGTTTTGTCAGCCAAGACCATCGCTGCAACGCCTAAACCGAATCGCAACTGACGTGTCTGAAACGAATTCTGAGAAAAAAGGAACGCACACGACACAGGCGCCCAAAGCGCGGACCTTCGATCCATCCATCTCTCGCTACAGACCCTGAACGATCGCGCATCGATGTGTAATGAAATGAACGAACCCGCGGCGATGCGAAGCGAAGACGAGTGCGGGTCTGTCTGCGCTTGCTATTTTGCACCCAATCATTACCCCCCGCGCGAGCGCACAGCACCCAGAGCCTAGAGCCGCCACTCCGCGGGCCCACCCGCAGCAGGACCCGCCGCGCCCGAATCGCGCAGATCCGCGAATTGGTTCGAACGCCCCCTCCTCCGGCACGTACGAATAACTCCTCCCCCCCTCCCTCTCCTTCCCCGCGTCGCTCGCAGCCGCCGACCCCGACAAATTTCCCACCATTCCCAATCCCCCCCTTACTCCCCCGTCGCCCGCTCTCGCCGTCCTCGGCCCACTCCCGCCGCCGCTCGCCGCCGTACGGAATCTCAGTACCCCGTCGCCGAGGCCCGCCCCGCACCCCCATCCGTCGCGCGGGGCCCCGCCGGGATTCAGGGTTTCGGCGGGCCGACGCCTAGGGGGTCTGCAATTCGCGGGGCCGGGTCCACTCCCCGGATCCCCCGCGCCCCGGGGCGCCCGATCAGCCCGCGAGTGCGCTGCCCCCCCGGCGTGGCGTGCGAGGACGCGCACGACTCCCACTCGCGCTGGCCCTGCTGCCTGATTACATGCGGCCGCTGCCACACTGCTGTTGCAGCTCAATCGGAGGAAACGCCCCGCCTCGGATTCCGCGCAGGATAGACCGTTCCTGCTGCCGGGTTGCGTGTGTGTGGCTTGAACAAAAGCTTCATGTTTGTTTTTCTTAATGCTCCCCCAACGTTGTGGTGGCTTCACTCTCTTGCTCATATGGGTGCCCCCTGCGTTCCAGCAGCCGCCGCGCGCGGGATGACGCTGAGCTCCCGCCTGCCGCGAAGATGAATGTGGGGCAGGGGCTGCCCACCTGTCGGGCAGATGTCCTGGGCAGACCAGCGCAGATAATCAGGTTCCTGGCACCGGTGTCGGCGTTGGCGCGCTGACGGGCTGCCGCAGCACCAGCCAATGCAGGGATGGGTCGGCGTTCCCGGGAGCGGACCAGCAGTTTCTCATTGCTTGGTCCGCTATGCGCGAAAAGATGTAGTCGCTTATTTACTACTGTTGACTTAACTAAATGTCCATTTGTAGTCCAGGTATTGATTGCACTGAGTTTGTGAGCCTCGGCTGCCCTGGCTGAACGGCCGGATATAGTATCCTGTCAGCCTAGTGGTAGATCCAAAATTTCTACATCCCCGACAAAAATATTACCTTATCAACTGATGCTTGTAATTTATTTCCGTCATAATTACGAATGGACAGAAGGAGATTACTCATGGGTGTTGACTTTCCTTGAACCTTTTGAGACTTATTCATTTCCCTTCTATAAGCGCCCAAAACTTAGGTTGACGACGGATTTTTCTTCAACCCGATAGAAGGGCATATGACATCTTTTTTTTACTACTATTGCAGATTCGATTAATAGGAAGGAAACCAATCATTAGATTGAGGGGAAGCGGTTGCCGAACGGCTACGCGGCTGAGGAGATCTTGTACAGGAAATTCAAACAAGGTATTGCTATTCCCCATCCCTTCGGCTTTTGCAAAACTTTGTGAGATTGAGTCAAAGTAATTTTCTGGGGAGCCAAATAAATCTTCTGCTTAATCACCATTTTGTTTTTTGTTCCTGTGTTTGTGAGGCAGAATTGACTACTACATATGATGAAGGGACCATTGAGCCACAATTGCAGTTGGCTACTATAGACCTTGAGCGCTCAGAACCAACACAATCAACAAAACCAAACCAAATGACAAGGCAATGGCATCATCTCTGGAATGGTACTATGTATTCCTACCCTGGTATGGCGCAAAGGCACCAGTGCAAGTTCTAGGATTCCTTATTCCCCAAGGATAACATGCTCTTTATCATTTTGGTGGCATGAGTTCCTCGAGATGCTAAAATGGGTACCTCGATTGCAAGGTGCATATATTTTACTACATCCTTTGGCCTGTTTTCTGTGACCTGAAGCTTTCTCTAGCGGTTACTAGCTATGATCTAGTGCTTGTGTGCTGACAAGGAGGTACCCCTGTAGGGTCCTCACTCTCACTTATCTGCCTTTATACTAAATTGCTGTTGGTAATCTGTAAACAGGAGCATGCCTTTTGGTAGTCTGTTGTTTGTAAATTGGTTTGATGTTTAACCAAAAGTCATATAAGCTGAAACTTATGCAGGCCTCACGGGCCCACCATAAATTCTTAGTTTTATTTTGCCAGTATCCTTTATATGCCCCTGCTCTCTAATTCCTCTGCAGTCGATGTCTAAACGGGTACAGCATTTAAATACCAACATTCCACAAAATCTACCAATCTCACCCCCCCCCCCCCCCCCCCCCCCCCCCCCCCCAAAACCCCCCCCCACCCCCCCCCTACCTTCGCAACGACGACGGGCTGCTGCCAGCATACACCGGCCGCGTCATCGAGTCGCGGCCGGACTTTGGAACTACGGCGTCGTCGACAAGAGGCAGAGTCGACTCGACCCGCTACTTGAGGCCCTGTCGAGGCTGCGGAAGGCGGGTCTTACGGCCGGGATGGTCGTGGCCTGGTTCCACCAGCGGTGCGTGCTGCCGCTGATGAACCGGCCCCTGATCATGGCGAAGATGAGGGACGACGCGCCTCTCCTGCAGGAGTGCCAGATGAGGGCGTCCCCGGTCGCCTATCCCGAGCTCGTTCGCCGGGCGAGGGATGCAGTAAAGGAGGTGAAGGACGCGAACAACTGCTCAGTATTCGATGGCCCGTTCTGCGGGGTACATCAGCTTGGTAAGGGGATCGATACTGTGGGTGTGTTGCCGTGAGCTTTCTTTTTTCGTGTTCGATCCTTACTTCCTTCTTTTTGCAGGGTTTACAGGGGGTCAGCGCCTCGAAACCTCCCCTTCCTGAGGAAAGGGAGGAGAGGCGGCGCCTGGCCGAGGAGAGGAAAAAGAGAAAGGACGACAGGAACATCAGGCGGGCTAAGCGTCGGAAGGACCGATGACTGACCTGGAGAGGCGTCGGCGGCAACAGAAGCTCCATGGTGAGCCGGAAGAGTCCTCCCCTACGGAGGAGGATTCCGATGATGAAGACGAGGAGGGCTCGGAGGGGGACTCTGAGCCCCTGGCGGGGTTCCCAGACGTGGACCGTTCGCCGGTCGGTTGGCGAGCCCCGTG
>CM019822.1:190190412-190237867 GCA_009763385.1 Coix lacryma-jobi var. lacryma-jobi | reverse complement strand
CTCCAATGTCTTTGATCTCGAGTAAAGGATTTTGTCACCATGGATGGGACATGTTCAAGCGGTCTGCAATTAGAGAGTGGGACTGCGAATGTGAATGTCTAGCAGTGTACTGGGCTTAGTCGAACTTCTGAGATTGGCCTTTTCTTTCTTCCAGATTTTTCAGCTCTAGCTTAAGAGTACATTGAGGAGTCTTTCATTGGTGGATATCTCCTCATATAGAGGTAAGGTAATGACCATTGAGAGCTGTGGAGCTTATGCTCAGCCTGAAGAATGACTCTTGCTAGGATGTGTTGTTCCTGACAGCCCTCTCACTGGAGCAAAATGATGTCGAGGTCGGATGCAGGCATCCAAGGAGGGACTTTGTACGTTGATGGAAGATGTTGTCTGATGGGGTCCAGCAGCCGCTTGATTTGGTCTGCATCCCGAACAAGATGGATGATGTACCCGCCGAGCAAAGCCGCTATATCCTTCAGACGGCTTCTGAACATGGAAGAAGGAGCCTTTGGTCTTGACTCAGTAGTGATTTTGCTTAAGAATTGTTCAACATCAAAGGGGGAGCCTGAAGGCCAGATGATCATCTAAAAAATGAAGAAAGGAATTCAGCCGAATGCATAGTCCGTCATGAGAGGTAAATGAGGGTTATCACCTTTTGAGTTGATTCACCCATGTTGGAATTTTCATGCCGCTACTGATCAACGAACTCGCAGAAATTCTGGCCGTCGTCACTGTTATAAGCTCGAGAGGATTTTGGAGGCTGGGTAATCTTTTGCGAATTGGATTTGGTCTTAGTCTGGGGGACCTGATCTGGACAGAGTCGTGTGTGATCTGGTGGTTTTGTCAAATCCGGATCAGAGCCCATCGAGAGGAGTCTCCTTGCAGTTATGGCTCTTCAGACATGTATTGCAGCAGGATAATTAAAAGAGAGCACTGTATTCAAAGAAGGGTGAAGAAAACATACCGACGTCAGGCTCATCTCAGAAGACTGTTCGTGTGGCTCTGATCTTCAATATTGATTATCTCACCCTCTCTTAATGTGAGGACTTGGGGAGGAACGGGGAGTACAAACCATGCACTGCGTGTCTAAGCCTTTTGGTTTTCGATGCGAAGAAAAAACAAGATTAGAATAAGTCGCATTACCAAAATGCCTGAAGACGATTGTCGGTACATTAGAAGACCTGCAGACTTCCTGGTCTTAGCTGGAAGTGGGAAGTCATCATCCATTCCCTTTTCTTTCGGTGTTGAGAGGGGTGGCAGATTGTGAAAGTAGTAGAAGTCCTCCTGGGCCGTTTGGGTATTGTAACCTTGTACTCTGACCAGGCTGGTGGGGGGCAGAGTAAGTAATATCCTGAAGAAAGCAAAAAGTCGAACAGCAGGTTAGCAAGAAAGGCTGCATGATTAATCGGAAATAAAGTGAAGTTTGAATGTTACCTCAGCTTTCAGAACGAAGTTCCTCTTGTCAGCTGGCGACATATGAGGGATGACAGGCACGTTGAGACATGGTCATGTAATTCTTGCCACGCGGGGGACAAGAGGAATGGTGTTGTTTTATCAGGTGAGGCTGAGTATTTCTCTCTCTGTTAGATCCTCTCCTAAGGAGAAAATTTCGAAGAAATTCAACACCCTCTTGGGGATGCTTTCCTGGGGTTGATGGCATTGAGATGAGGGTGGAGCTGGTGGAGTTGACAACACCCAAACTGCCGGAGCTACTATGTTCGGCTGATAGAATTCATTGTAAATGCCAGCTGTTGGCCGTAGTGGAACTTCAGCGGGAAGGATGCAGGGTCTGATAAAGGCATTCCAGTCATTTCTGCGGCTTTCTACTCAGCAAGGCCCTGACCCATAGCTTGAAATGTTAGAGGGAGGTAATGTCATTTTTGCCCAGCTGTAAGTAAACGTCCACACCCGGGAAGCCTTTGTAGAAAGGTTCAAAAGGTTGCCAATGTCATTCCTTAACTTTGATAGCTGTGCCACCTTCGCCCATATGTTTCTGGCCACCGTTTGGTGTCTTCTTCTGTCCTTCGGCATAGTTGATTGATGGGAAAGAGTGGTTGCCGGTGGGACAGATACTACTCTCATGCATATGGAGCTGCAGCCACATTTGGACTATCCACCAAGGGCCATTAAAACATGCCTCTGGGCTGTTTTCCCATTCGGGTCACGATTGATGCGGCATATTTCAGAGGATACTTGATGCATCATATGATAAAGGGTGCCCAGTAACAGCCTGCCCATAGGGATACACTTGCCATTTGAAAGTTGCGTCGGCTAAAGGAAGTAATTCAGAGTCGGTTCATTGGCTTTTCCACAGAAGAAGAATCTGCATAGCCACATATTCAGAAAAGCTTTGTGCTCTGTTTTATTTACAGATTTGGACTTTTTGTTGTGTGTCCTTGATATAGCCTGCCCATCCAGTGTTAACTTTCAGTACTCCCTGGTTGATTTTTCCTGAGAAGGTGTCATGGGAAATCGGGAGCGTGATGTTCAGGCCAGTCATCAGGTAAATGTCAGATAGAGTGATAGACATTACGCCATGACCAAAGACGAAGGCATTAAGAACATCCGACATGAAATGAGATTGCAGCTATTAGCAGGGATTCGTTCTTTTGCATTTCTGAAAGAGAGAGCTCCAGGGCATGGTTGATTTCTTGGGCCTCCCATGTGACACCCATACTGACCATGAGTTCTCCTGTACCAGTCTCTCCACCGGCGATAGGGGGAAGGTGCCAGTTCTTAAAGGTCTTTTTCCACTGTTTCGGCGCCAATACTCCAGATTTGAGGGGAAGTCTCTAAGATTCCGTTTCAATTAGATCGGTTGGATCTTCACTCCCATTGGCCCGAGAAAGTAGGAGTCAGGATTGGCTGAGAGTGGAATCAGAATCTCGGATTTGAGGTCCTGGCGGAAGAAGTCAAGAGAAAGAACGGATCAGAGAGCCGAATAATATGAAGAAACCGACCAAGAGATTGCCAAAACTGTAATTATGGCTCGGGTTTTTACCTCCGGGACTACATCAAAGGTCGCCATTGGGAACTAGACTGAGGATTTGAGTTCCCGCGGGAACTAATGCTTCGGACGGCGGCTGCGGAGCTTGAAGAGATGATAACCTAGATTCAAGGTCAATTTCAGAACAAATGCCTTTGTTCGGAAATTGAGGGGGCATGTGTTAACGCCGAATTTTCGCACTATGACAAATGGGCCGGCCCAGTACAGGTTCGGAAAGATCAGCCTCCTAAGGAATCGGCAGGCATCAGGCGCGGTCGGCTAATCTGACGGCAAAGCCATGGAAGCAATAGTGAATGAATTCGCAATGCGATGCTGCGGTCGGCTATTTTAGGTAACGATCGGCTTGTGCCGTGAGGTGATGGACGCGGCATGTCAGAGGATTCGGCGATAAGATCTTGTCATTTTGACGCATGCCGGTCATTGAAGGAAACTTGGAGTAGAAGACATCATAGTTTCTTGTTTTTTATCGTTGTAATCGTGTCCTTCTAGGACTCAGAGAACACCAGGGTATAAATATAAACCCTGAGGCCATTGTATATCTGTTCACAATCAATACAACCAACCCCGGCCCCGTGCCGTCTTCGAGTCCAAGTCGTGTCGTCGTGTTCTTCGAGAGGGGCCATCGATCCGTCGACCTCCGTAAGTTCCGGCAACCTTGTATCATGTCTAGTATCGTGCGGCGGATTTAGATATGGTGCAAGTAGTCTCGTACGTTAAGCTTAGTATCGTGCGGCGGATTTAAGCTTATGACGGGAGGTTTTTGCTTATGCCTTGTATCGTGCGGCGGATTGAGTCATGAGTAAAAATAGTTATCGGCTCTGTTAGATTTGGCAATCTGATAGATTCATTAAGTTACCTTGTGTTATATGTTTTGCTATGTTTATCTTATCATAACACTTTTGCCCAATCTAGATACCGTTCGGTTCGGCTCCATCTTTATAGATCTGCTCTGTTCTTTCACGCTTATCATTGAAAGGTCTGTTATGCAGTAGATCTATTGTTCATAATAGCCGATCGGATCGTATCTGGATTGCCACGTGGTGAGGGTTCATGCATGTTAAGTGTGTTTGATCTATGACAAGGCTAGGTGTCGTGCGGCAGGCGCAGGCTTTAGATTAGCTTAGTCATGCTTAGCTTGTATGTTCAATCTCCATGGATCCCAACTCGGTTGTACAATCGAGATTGGTTAAGTTTTAACTTATATCTAATACGTCATGCGAGTACGATTCTCATGCAAACGTGTTCGGCAACCTGTTATTCACGTAACTTTATTCATATTGCCGAATAACCTTTTAGACCTGTTGGCAGATAGCTTTCATAGCTATATGTCATCGTAAGTGGCTTCAGGGCCGTACATCTTGGAACTGTCTGGTCATACCCGGCACGTTCCAGCTTTGTATTTAACAGTTTATCTCCCTTGTTAGTTGCAGGTCAAACTGACTGGCACGCACCGGACTTCTGAGCACCCGGGCCACGATTGAAGCCAGCTTCTCCGGCTTGCTGTGTGATTGGCGCAGTGCGTCACATTTAACGCCAACAACAGCTTAGCTCACAACACGTATCAGTGATCAAGGAGAGCCTAAGCTACAAGCATCATCATATATCATCGAAGCATATACTAACCAAAGCATAAGGTCATTCTTAAGAATATAGACATGAAGCTCAAAAAAGCAAGATGCACATATGATGAAGTCAGAATCGGAGCCAAAACAAAACCAAAGAGACTCAAGACCCAAAAACAAAAAAAAGATCAGAAAGTCAGTCTATGGTACATCAAGCAAAATGCTTCCCCCATCTAAAAGGGGAAACACACACCAAGCTCACCTCTCAACCTAGCAAAAGTTGAGAGATCCAAAGGCTTGGTGAAAATATCCGCAACCTGGTTATGGGTGTCTACATGCCTAAGATCAATGTCGCCTTTCTCATAGTGATCACGAAGAAAGTGAAAGCGAACATCGATGTGTTTGGTCTTGGAGTGAAGAACAGGGTTCTTTGCTACACTAATGGCAGAAGTGTTGTCGCAAAGCAAAGGAACCCGACTGAAATCTAGACCAAAATCACGCAATGTAGCAACCATCTATAAAAGCTGCGAAGCACAAGAAGCAGCGGCAACATACTCGGCTTCCGTAGTAGACTGGGCTACGTTCGGACTGTTTGCGAGAAGACCACGAAACCAGTGAAGAGCCAAGAAACTGACAAGTCCCAGAAGTAGACTTGCGCTCAAGCCGACAGCCGGCAAAATCCGCATCGGAGTAACCACAAAGCGAAAGAGTCGAAGAAGAAGAGTACCAAAGTCCGAACTTAGGAGTGTATCGGAGGTACCTCAAGATGCACTTGATTGCTTGCTTGTGGGAAGTCCGAGGGGACGCCTGAAAGCGAGCGCACAGACACACAGAAAATTGTATGTCCGGCCTCGTTGCCGTCAGTTGCGGGTTTCCGAGTTTGGGCCTCAAAACTCGGGGTGGACGGTTTCCGAGTTTGGGCCTCAAAACTCGGGGTGGATGGTTTCCAAGTTTGGGCCTCAAAACCTGGGCTGGCGGGTTTACCGGTTTGGGCCTCAAAACCGGGGGTGGTCCAAAAGGACGGTCGACGCATGGCGGCGTGGAGAGGCTGGCACGGCGGCGAAGCTATCCACGAGGAAGGCACGGTGGTCGACGGTGGCGGCACGTGGCGGCATCAGGGAGGTCGCGTCGAGGCGAAGCTACCGGATGTGCGGGCGTGGCCGTCGAATGAAGATTGACCGGACTGGACGGTTTTACCCCTGGGGGGTATTTGGGTTGAGTGCTTAATGTAAGGGTGTTTTGGTCTTCGGACGTGCGCCTATATATATGAAGGGGGCTGCTAGGGCAGCCGCCATCCTTGGGGAGTTCTAGGTGGTGTCTCTCTCATTTTGTTCCTGTGAGAGTAGGCTAGGGTTAGGGAGAGTTGGCTCTTGTTCTTGAGCTTTTTGCCATCCAAGCTTTGTGTTCCTAGGATTGGCTTGTAGCCCGACATCAAGTGCTTAATCAATTCATCTTGCTGAATCCAAGGATCAAATTCGTGGTTGAATTCGCGTTTTGAATTTGTTCTTCGCGTTCTTCTTTTCTCCACGATTTTCCCCTCTTCCGATCTCCCTCTACGCTGCGTCTTTTGTGATTCTGTTTGAATCAACTTGTTCTTTGAAGTGAGGAGAACATTTCCACCGAAGGAATTCTTTCCTACCCTCACGAACAAGTAGATCGGGCCAAAATCGTTTTCGTTCTTTGTTCTTCCCCTTTTCTAGTGTTCTTCGGATTTCTCATGGATTAGTTGGGTTGAAGTGATGATATCCTAGGATTAGCTTCCTAACACGTAGAAGAACACTTGGGAGAAGTTTGGTTGCAGCCCCATTCGATTTGGTGAAGATCCAATCGATTTTGGTCTTGTCCCGTGAGGATTTTGGGGTCTCTGGTCAGTGGCGGACTGTGGCAGAACCTCCTGGTAATGTGGCCCACCCGCACACGTCATCGTCTCTCCGAGCCCTGATGACTGTGCACATGTACCACATTACTGGAAAGATCTGTCGGGTGTCCCCGAGAGAACCCCGAATTATCCACGAACCACAGGATCATCATCATGAAGGTTGGAAAAATTACAACATTACCACATTTGTTACAAAATACCATCGGAGTGCGGAAGTAAGAGATAAAAACTTTACAAATCCATGAACAAGTTACTTTTTACATAAACATAACTGGTATTGCGGAAGTAGAATAGTATTACGGAACCACACTTAGGCGGAGTACCTAAGTTGGAGAAGAAGAACAACCAGATCGCGTCAAGCCCACTGACACGATCATGATCAACGTCACTAGAAGAAACCTGCAACAGGGGGTTAACACAAACCCTGAGTACTGGGGTACTCAACAAGACTTACCCGACTAAAGAAAAAAAAACTCAGGATTGAAAGACTTAGGTAAGGCTTGAGCAAGATCAAGAATTTTGCAGAAAAAGCATGTTGAAAATCTTGTTTTATTTTTGGAAAGATTCCAGTATTTCTCAATTCTTCATTGTCTAAGATTCATTTTACCTTTCAAAACATACCTAGTTGAGAACCACTCTCCGTTGATAGTCAGTGGACCAAGTCTCCATAACCGAGGAGCAACGTTAATCCGGATAAAGAATACTCAGCTGAGGATCCCTATTCACACGGCATATGTAGCACCCAAGCTTGCATAGGCCAACTCGTCTTCCACGATTCCTCCAAGATTGGACCCCCGGTCCTACGCCACCCAGAAGTACAGTACACCACTCTTATCCAGGTACGACGACCACGTGGGTACAAGCTACTTCCGCCATCTCTCCACTCCCAGTGCGCGGTTGTCGGTCCCAATAAAGGATTCCTCGGAGCCAGAGTTTTCCGTAGTATGTGAATAGTTGCAAGTCTTGGCCAGCAGGCTTCCACACGGATGGTCCCTAATTTTTCCGCCAGGAACCGTACCTTGGTTATATCTCACCCAAGCGTAACAGTCCCTGTCAGTTTTTCAACCCTGTCCCGGTCGGTGTCAACTGTTGAGTCCCGGACTACAACATGACGGCACCGTACGCTAGGACAACCTCTTCTTCGACAATGACCACATGCTAGCTAGGCAAGCAGTCATCGAACGGGAAGTATAACCACATTCCTTGATATGATTCATCTCAGTGATCACACTTTTGAAATTGGCATTTTTATTGCAAATCTATTGTATAGCATCACTAAGCATTTTGCAAATAGTTTTTAAAAACAGGGCAGGTGGATATTCTGGTGGAGGTAAACAGTGCAAGAAGTAGGCCATCACACAACTCCTATAACCTAATGCAGTAGTTTAACACCAAAAACATTTTAATAAAACCTTTATAAAAACAAGGGTTAAATGCACCGGGGCTTGCCTTCGTTGCAGGGCAGATAAGATTCAAAAAGAAACCACACAAGTTAGTTCCTTTGCTGATTTGAAGTTAAGTCTTCTCGACAAAGCTTGTCCAACAAGAATCTCCTTCCGAGGCTTGTTCGACAAGGGTGATCACCAAAGCTTGATCAACACGACTTTAACACTCTCGGATACTACACGTAGATAAATGATGTATGCTCAGTATGATGCCATGCGATGTATGCTAAGGTGCATGATAATTCAAATGCATAACAGAGGTGAACACAAGATAAAGAAAGTCGAATACAACTTTCCTTCGCGGTAAAGTTGCAGACCAACAAAACCAACTTTAGCTATTATATATATTATTACTAAACAAGTTTTATTATTTTCCGTAAACATGGTGATGTATCTAACAAGTAACAAAAGATCATTAACATAAAGGAAACCATAACCAGGGAGCAAATCTTGCTAGTTTCCCATTGGTTGTCAAACAATTCCAAAAGTCACCCAAATCTACAGGGATCAACTATTTCTATTTATTTTATTAATCATTTTAACTAACCTTTTATTTATACACCAAGCATACTTTGTCAAACAGAGATGAAATTAAACATGAAGGTGTATATCAGTGATATAAACTCCCATGTCAAATTTCATGATTTTTGGAGAAACACAGAAAATTACATAAATCACCAAAGTTGCATTTATTAAATAAAGCACAGATTTTATTGGCATAGTAAAAATGCTCCAAACACAAGTTTCATAATTTTTATATTAGCACAGATATGCTATCATCTATCACGTCAAATTTCATAATTAATAGAGCTATAGATTAATTATAGCAAAAAAAACAAAACTGATTACCGTGCATAAAACCAGAAAAAGAAAAACTTGAAACGAGTCCAAACTGGGCTTTCAAGCCAACTCGGCCCAGCGTGGCGGGAGCGCAAGGGGGTGTGCGAGGGTGTGTGTTCGCTCGAGACTCGGCTTCAGCGAGACAGCGCCCGAGGGTCCGCACGAGGCCTAGCTCAAGGCTCGGGCGATACGCTGCGCACGTGCCCGCTCGAGGCTTAGCTCGAGGCTCGGGCGAGACGGAAAAACGCTCGTCCGTCCGAGGCCTGGCTCGGGCGGGATGGAAAATGCTCGTCCGTCCGAGGCCTAGCACGGGCGGGACGGTAAACGCGTTCGCCCGAGGCTTGGCTCGAGCGAAACGGAGGGTGCGCCTGCTCGAGGCATAGCTCGAGACGTGAGCACGTGTCCACATGTCCGCTCGAGACCTGGCTCGAGCGAGACGGTGTGCCCTGACAGCTTTGCAGAAAAACCCTTCGGCTTGCGCTAAAACAACCCGCAGTTCAGCGCGCTATTCACCTGAGTCTTGGACTTTGCAACCAACACCCTGGAACTTCCTGTCTTTACAACCGCAAGGTCCCCGACCATGGCCGGCGTGAACGGCGGCGCACCGAGCGCCGACGCGCCTTACGCTGGCCGACTCCGGCCAGAAGAGACTCGGCTGACGCGGGCATCAACACTGGCAAGACAGCCGCAGTCGATTGAGCTCTCAACCCTTCACTCTACTGCTCCGGCGAGGTCTGGCCACGCACGGCGGCGGATCGGATCGCGGTTAGCCCTGTTCCGGCGAACCTAGACCGGTAGCAAGCAAACGGAGAGGCTAGGAAGGTCTAGTAGCTCACCCTGATGCTGTTAGTATAACTGGTTTAAGCAGAGGTTGCACGGAGGGGAGAGTTCCACGGAGCAGTGGCCTGCGGCGGAGAACTCCGGCGAAGACGACGCTGTTCCGATAAAACCTGAGCACCAGACAGGGAACCATCGAGCTGATGAGTTCTCTGAGATCAAGACGAAACACAAACATGAGAAAGAGAGAGAGGAGAAGTGCTCGGTTGAGCTGACCACGGTGAGGTCGAGCTCGGCGGCGCTTTCTGCTCGACGGGAAGAAAACCGGTGAGTGTGAGCTCTTTGGTGCGGTAGAGATGGTGAGGCTAGGTTCGGGAGATGCGCAAGGATGTAGGGTATTTATACCCGCGGTCAAACGGGATGAGATCAAGCAGGGACGGTGAACTGCAGATCGAGCCGGGAATGTGCTCGTCGGGGCTGCGTGTCAAGAAGTCGACGGCGAGTGCGGAAGAAGGCGCCACGACGCGAAGGTAAGTGCCAGCAGATGGGTAACTTTGCCACGAAGTTGGTCGCGTGCTCGCTCGAGAGAGAGCTGCGGCCATCGCGCTGGCGTCGCCGGCAAAAGATCTCGGCGGCCACCGCCGTAAACAGAGAAGCAAGTCTATCCCCCTTTTTCCCATTCCTCTTCTACCCTTTCTGAAAAAAACCAAAAATTACTTTTGAATTTTGAAAATAAACTGAAAATATGCTAAAATATCAAATGTTCAGAATTTAATTCTGAACATCTTTTATTTTTGCAACATATTCAAATTATGCTCAGAATTTGAATTAGAGTTTGAAAAACAAAAGAGGACAAAAAGGGCAGAAAAGTATTTTCAAAATTACTTATGATTTCATAAGAAAACTTGAAAACTTTGAATACCAAAGTTGTTCCTCTCAACAAGAGCTACAACTTTGCTTTTGAAATCATTTTGAAATTTTGACTTTCTTTTTGACTTATAAAAAAGGGAACAAAAAGAGATTTAAAAACCAAAGTTTTCTCACTTGCCCTTTCATGAAACACCAATCATTACAATCAAACCACATACATTTCAAACATGGAAATCAACACTCAAAAACATACAACACTCTTGTCAAACATAAGAAGCATCATAATTATACTTAAAACATGAACTGCTTTTATGCCATGATGCCAGATGATTATGCATACTAAACAACTTAATTAGAATTTTAATTAATGCTTAACACCAGAGGTGTTACACGGACTGTCCGGCCCCCCAGTGGCGGACTGTCCGGCCATCGGGTTCGGCCAGACCAGAACAGCGCAGCGCGCACTGCTCACGGTCACTTTGACCGGCAGACAGTCCGCCGTTAGTAGGAGCGGACAGTCCGCGAGTCGAGCAGTGTGAGGCCAGCAGCGTTGCTGTCTCAGCAACTTGGCCGGCGGACAGTCCGCAGTGTTAATCGCGGACAGTCTGCGAGTCGCGCAGGGGAGTCCAGCAGCGGTACTATTTTTGTTCTTTGGCCGGCGGACAGTCCGGCCCCCTAGCGGCAGACAGTCCGGCTCACACCGGACAGTCCGGGACCAAGAGTCCGGACATTCCGGGAAATGCCTGTAGGTTGCAGTTGAGTGCGTTTGGTCTCCCGGCTTTTCTGTTTCGTTTCCGGACTTCTCGTTTGCTCCTAGAGTTCACCTAGGAACCTATCTAGGTATCTTTGCTACTTGTTAGCATCGGTATTTGGAGGAATCCCAACATAGCTCTCTATCTACTTTTGGGAGTGGGTCTTTTAGGCACGAACTTGACTCGGGGTTTTGAGAGTTTTGGTTTGCTCTCTTGTGTGGTGCCTCGTTGTGATCCTAGGGATCATCCACCCTCTTTTCGAGGGTCGTGGGCATCACGTTTGAGTCCGAAGCTTTTAGGGTTGATTTTATTGGGACAGAGGCTATAATTTCGAGAAGAAATTTTAGGCTCCTATTCACCCCCCCCCCCTCTAGTCGCCTTGCTATAGCATTTTTGGTCCTTCAAATGGTATCGGAGCCAGTTAAGGATCTCTCTACCTTAACCGGTTCCGGATCCGCGAAGGCGACCTTTTTAGAGTGGTTTGGCTTCCGGCGTGGTTTGTCGAGGTGTTGAGCTTTTGCTTTGCTAACACTAACGGTGCTTTTAAAGTGCACCAAGTTCTTCTTCAAGCATGTCTTTGTCTTTCAGCTTGAACGGTTCCATGGACGACATCTTGGGAAGATGGAGGAGTGCAGTTGATGATAGGGATCGCGAGGTGAACGATCTGCTGAACCTTCTGCGACATGACGAGCTTTCACCGGAGGATCTCCTACATCAACTTGGCAAGGCCAAGAGAGGTACACTTGCTTGTGGTCTTGTGACTTTGCACAACTTATATGAGGCTTGCTCTAGGGATGATGAGCTTTGTGATACCTTGCGTAGAAAGGTAGAAAAATTGAAATGCTCCATCGCTAAGCTGAAGTCTAGTGCCTCTTTGCCTTGCACCTCTTGTAGTGACATGGTTAGGAAGAATGATGAGCTAAGCTTTTCCCTTGCTAGCTTAAAATCTGAAAATGAAATGTTGATATCTAATGCTTCCAAACCATGTTTAGTTTGCACTGACCTAAGCAAGGACCTTGATTGTGCTAAAACTGAAATAGCCTTGCTTAAGTCAAATGCTTTGTTACCATGTGTTTATTGTGAGTCTTTGTGTACTGAAATTGATGAACTAAGATTGACTCACATCACATGTGTAGATGAACTTGAGCATGCTAGGGCAGAAATTGTTGAATTAAAATCTAAGCCTTGTAGCTCCTGCTCTTTAAATAAAGATGCTTGCCATGCTTCTAGTGATATTCATGATTCTTTGCTTGATGTGAATGGTGATGTTTCTTCCACCAATTTCATTTGCACATCATGCATTGATTTGGAAAAAGAAGTTTTGGTTTTGAAGCAAATGCGCGATGATATGAGCGCCAAGTTGGTTGAGCACAATGATATGAGTGCCAACCTTGAGAGGGAAGTTGAGCTCTTGCGTACCACATATGCGGAGTGCATAAAAGAGGAGATGGAGAATCTGAAAAACACTCCTTGTGGTACTTGTGATCGCCTCATGTTTGAGAATGAGGTTTTATCCAAAAGGTGCAAGAGCCTTTGTGCTAAGTCGTTTGATTCACGCATTTCTTGCAACTCCGATGTTGATATTTCCAAGTCTGCATCTTTGCAACCGGAGTTGAGCTCTTGTGTTGCGCGTGAGTCTTTTGACGATAGCACTAGTGTCAAGGTTTCGGATAGCTCTTTCATAGCTACTCCTAACCTTGCTGTTTCTTCGAGTAATGTCCAAGGGACTTCTCTTGACAAGGGTGCTTCTCATATTTTTGGGACTCGTCCTCCCAATCCGGTTTTTCATTGCACCTTTTGCAAGAAGGAGGGACATTCGCTCGATTTTTGTTTTCGCCGTGTCAAGCACGAGCGGCGAATTCGAGCTAAGGCTTTTAGGAAGCCGCGTAGCCTTTCCCATGGCACGTGTGCTCCTAGCGTTGGCACCAAGTTGGTGGTTGATGCTTCTTGTTCTAAGCCCCAAGGGACTTCTCACTTGTCGGAGAATGGTGTGCCTCCCGGTAGGCCTTTGTACCATTGCTCTTTTTGTGAGAAAGATGGGCATCAAGAAAGTTTTTGCTATCGGCGTGCCAAACGTTTGCGCCAAGCTCGCTCTTCTAGGAAGACGGTGGATCATAGCCCTTCCCATGGCATGAACACTTGTGCTCCTAGCAAGAAGCCCATCTTTGTTGATGGGATTTATGACTCCTTTTCTAGTGGGATAGGTCATGGTCGTGGACATGCTTCTAGTGCTTCTTCTCTTGGTCCATGTCATGCTTTTCATGTTGCTTATATTGGTTCTTCTATAAAGACCTTGGAAGATGTTTGCCTCTTTTCCCATGGTATGACGTGTTCTTCTCCTCGAGTTGTCCTTTTGAGGAATGCTTCCAAGGGTGTTTCACAATTGCATTTGAACCAACATTTGCATCATGCTAACCCACATGATAAGTTGAGATTTGTGACCAAGTCTTGGGTTCCCAACTACATGCTTGCTAACCCTTCGGGATCCAAGACTCGGGTTACTTTGTCCTCTTATGTGTAGATATGAGGACGCGGGGTGGAGAACATGCGCATGATGGAGCTTGATCTTTTAGATGTGATCAAGAGTTGATGGTTCTCTACACCCCGCTTAGATTTGCCTCCAAAGAGGCTTTTGCAGTTCGGTGAGCTTTCTTTTACACTCATACCTTGTACATCCATGACCTATGTCTTGTGGTATGAGATGGTTCTTCATGTGCTCACTTGTATAGCTTTTACATGTACATTTTCTTTTGTATCATGTTTTGCTTTAGTCTAGCATGTGCTATCTTGTATATCATGTCATGCTAGCTTTGTGTATAGCTTTTGTGGAATATCCACTTTTCATGCTAGTCTGTGATCCTCATGAACATTATGCCATGTTTTACCTTATTTCTCCATGAGCTTTACATGTAGAGGTATGATGTTCATTAGGTATCACTTTTCAGGTGCTAGTTTTGTGTAGCGACATGTATCCTGTTGATATGATTAGTTTGAGCACTAGCCTTTCCACAATTTTATCATGTTACATGCTTTTGGATCTATTGCTATCATTACCTTGCATTGTAGCATGTGTTGAGGTTTAGGCTGTGTTTAGATTGATCATGTCTTTAGGCTGCTTGTTGTTATACAGTGCTTTATCCTGTTGCATGGTAGTCTTGACTAGGTTGAGTTCAGATCTCCTTGCGGTATCATTCATAGGTAGACCTCTTTTTGTTGAGAGCTTACCTTATGCTTTTATGTGACTAACCATTTTCGTGGAGACCTTGAGGTCACACTGGACGAGACAATGCCTTGTGTTTTCTTCTGCCTTTGAGTGTGCAGGAGAACAGGAGCCTGGAGAGAGCATTTCGGCTCACGGACCCAATCCCACTTCTTCCATGACTTGGGGTTCCGTTCGAGCAGCTCTCCAGCGAACACTAGCAGCACCTGTGGGAGCGACAGCATCAGGCGAGGGGGAGACGACTTCGGCGAGGCAGGTGCCCCGAAGATCTCAGCAGATTCAGGCGTCCCCTCGAGTATCACACCAGCAGGCGGTCATGCGTATCATGAGGTACCCCGACACACTTCTGAGTTCGGTTTCTGGTACTCTTCTTCTTCGACCCCTTCGCTGTGTGGTCTTTCCGATGCGGATTTTGCTGGCTGTCGTTTGAGCATTTCCTGGCTCTTCGCTTGTGAGTTTGATGTGTGTTTCCCTTTTAGTTTGGGAAGCATTTTGCTTGTTGTATCTCACTTGGACTTCTCTGATACCCTTTTGTTTTGGGTCTTTTTCTTTAGTCTAGTTTTGCTTTGTCTTTGATAGACTTGCTTTTGCATGCATTTCATCATGTATATCATGCATTTTAGAGCTTCATGAATATAGTAATGAAAATGAGATTATGCTCTTTTTGGTATGCCCTGTTTATTCATGATGATGCTTGTAGCTTAGGCTCATTTTTATCACTTGATACATGTTATGAGCTAAGCTATTTTTGCAAATGGTGAACTTGATTAATAATTTATGAAACCTTTAATTTGTTCACCATTGAGATTGGCAACTAGCATGGGTAGGATGTGTTGAGATCACTTGTGCTATCTTTTGTATGCTAGGTTGCTATGTCTCTTGCACTGAGTCATTCACTTGCTTGGATTGTTCATATTTACTTTGTGCTTAAAATTTGAACCAAGTATTAGTGAATTAAAAAGATCGAGATGGGATTGCTTGTGTCAGCACATCACGGTATCGAGACTATTTCTCATTGCACATTTGAGTTAAACTTGAGCCGTGTAGTGTAAGACCGAAACCGGTGCTTTAAGCTTCCGATTGCTTTTGTTGCATAGGCTTAGCCCGGTTGAAAAGTTAGGCAATGACCATGCTTTTAACCTCTCGCAATCACATGCTTTAATATGAACTTGTGCTAATACCACTGCAATCTCCGATAAAATATTGAAAATAACACAAGTCTATGACTCATTCTATTGCATGATGGTTGAACTTTGCTAGAGGTAGTTCACCTTTTATACTTAAGTTAGCACTTGCTCGATTTCCTGTCTATTCATGCTAAGTGCTATTTTAGTGGTGGACTCCTTTTCAAATGGCTTAAAACTGCTCATATGCTCACTTGTTCATATTTCGTATTCATTTGATCAGTTTGAGCCTTTGCTAGCATTTGTATTGATTGCTACACTTTCAGGGCAGCACCCTTTTGAGCATCTTTTTGTTTTGATTGCTATACGCTTGAAGTTGTTGCATTGTGCATATCATGCATTTTTAGCCTAGTGTTCATACCCCCAGCTCCGATACACCTTGTGGTCACTTTCAGTGCTTTTCATAGCCCCCATATGCTTTTGGTTGATAAATTGTCTTTTGTTTGTGTCAACTTTGTATTGAAATTTCAAAACCCCTCAGCATGTTCCCTTTTGTCAAGGGGGAGAAGCTGTTTGCAAGGGGGAGCTTGAGTGTTGGCACAAAGGGGAGAGTCATGCATTTTTGGGGAGAGCTTTGAGCTAGGGGGAGTTTAGTTCTCTTTTATGTCCTTCTTCACTTGGTATAGCTCTTTTATGTGTCTCAATTGGTATCCATCTTTTGGTATGGAATGCAATTGGTGTCATGAGCTTTGTTGCATAGCCTTTGTATGTAGGCTTGCTTTCACGGAGAGTCGCTTTTGTCTTGCTGCTTCTCCGCGTGCTCCGAGTGTTTGTGCTCCATTTAGTGTTGAGCTTCTCTTGTGGTTTTTCTTAGTCGGTATCGAGCCTGCTAGTCGTGTTGAGCCGTTTTTTCCTCTATCTAGAGGGACTAGCAGTTTTTGCTTGGTATTTTCGATTGGTATGGACCCTTTAGCTAGTTGCGTCGAGCCTATTTGCCTCTGTCTTGAGGAACTAGCTGTTTTCACCAATTCTTGGTTGTCTGTGATCAGTTTTGCGCTCTTAAGCGTTGATTCAGCCTCAATTGGTATTGAGCCTTGAGCTAGTGGTGTTGAGCCTTTTTCTGCCTCTTCTTGAGGACTAGCTCATTTTTGACTTGGTTGCGTCGAGCCGTTGCCCATGTCTTTGGGAATCAAGTCTTTTGCTCTATGTGATCGAGTTTTGCTCATTGTTGAGTTGTTGCTCCGATCGCTTGCTTGGTTGCGTTGAGCCGTTTCCCATGTCTTTGGGGACCAAGTTATGTTCATTTCAAATTGCCCCCTCTTTAGCATTTCTTTGGCTCTTGGGCATTTGAATGGATAATCTTCTCATGACAAGTGACTTTGGTTCTTTGCCCTTCTATGGCTTTTCATCACTTGAATGAGATTTTCGGTTATGGTATCTCAAACCATCTCTTGTGCCTAGTTTTTTGTCAATTCAATCATCAAGGGGGAGAAAGAAAAAGAGAAAGAGAAAAAGGGGGAGAAATTGACCCTTACCCCTTACCCCCATGTGAACCCAAGTGGATAAGTACCTTGGTTTCTTTTATGATGATTGTTTGACAATTTATTTGAGATTGGTTTTTGAGTACCTTTTGGGATTTCATGAAACTCTTGTTTTATCTTGACTCTTCGGTTGTGTGGAGGCTTTGCCCACTTTTCCCATTTCTTTCGGGACCGAGAGCTTTTATTTGGAGTTTTCATGATCCTTCCTCATCTCAAGTAGCCTTGTGTTCGCTTTTGTTTGGCTTTTGGGCACTTGGATGAGGCTTGCCTTCAAACTCTTCCTTTGTGGTTTATTCTTAGTCAATGCATTCATCAAGGGGGAGATTGAGAACATATATGATGAATGATTGACTTTGATGAGGAAGGTTTGAGGCTTTTACCCGGTTTAGTCCATATCTCGCTATGCGCTTATTGTTTATGACTAACCGGTGGCGTGAGTTGTGTTGTGTTTCTGTGTTGGTGTGCGTGTGCGACATGTGTCTCTTGGCTATGTTGATGTGCAGGTGTGGAGCTCGGATACAGTGGTCTATGGCGAGGTGAAGGTCAAGTAGAGACGTGTCGTGCCGACGGACCGGGAGCGGTGAAGGATGGGCGTGCCGTGCGGCGGACGTGCCATGCCGATGTACCCAGAGCGGTGAAGGGCGGACGTGAGGCTTGGACTGATGGACCAGAGGCCAGAGGACCAGCTGTGGTAGCTGGCACGTGGCATCGGCGAGCAAGAGCACATGGGGATGTGTGGTGCATCGGCCGAGTCGGGAGGAAGGCGCTGGAGTCGTGTCACTTGGCGGGAGGTCGGACACGGGCTTGCGTGTGGCGCAAGTGCCGTCGGCCAAGTCAAGAAGGAAGGCGAAGGCGCTGTGCCCGGCGTGGAGGCTGGACATGCATCGGCATCGGTGCCGGTGGTCGGGGTGTGAGAACCACATCCCGTCTACGGTGCGGGTTCAGTAACTGAGCCTCAAAAAGCTACCATCGACGGTTTCCGAGTTTGGGCCTCAAAACTCGGGATGGACGGTTTCCAGGTTTGGGCCTCAAAACCTGGGCTTGCGGGTTTCCGAGTTTGGGCCTCAAAACTCGGGGTGGACGGTTTCCTGGTTTGGGCCTCAAAACCTGGGATGGCGGGTTTACCGGTTTGGGCCTCAAAACCGGGGGTGGTCCGAAAGGACGGTCGACGCGTGGCAGCATGGAGAGACTGGCGCAGCGGCGAAGCTATCCATGAGGAAGGCGCGGTGGTCGACGGTGGCGGCACGTGGCGGCATCAGGGAGGTCGCGTCGAGGTGAAGCTACCGGATGTGCGGGCGTGGCCGTCGGATGAAGATTGACCGGACTGGACGGTTTTACCCCGGGGGGGTATTTGGGTTGAGTGCTTAATGTAAGGGCGTTTTGGTCTTCGGACGTGAGCCTATATATATGAAGGGGGCTGCTAGGGCAGCAGCCATCCTTGGGGAGTTCTAGGTGGTGTCTCTCTCATTTTGTTCGTGTGAGAGTAGGCTAGGGTTAGGGAGAGTTGGCTCTTGTTCTTGAGCTTTTTGCCATCCAAGCTTTGTGTTTCTAGGATTGGCTTGTAGCCCGACACCGAGTGCTTAATCAATTCATCTTGCTGAATCCAAGGATCAAATTCGTGGTTGAATTCGCGTTTTGAATTTGTTCTTCGCGTTCTTCTTTTCTCCACGATTTCCCCCTCTCCCGATCTCCCTCTACGCTGCGTCTTTTGCAATTCCGTTTGAATCAACTTGTTCTTTAAAGTGAGGAGAACATTTCCACCGAAGGAATTCTTTCCTACCCTCACGAACAAGTAGATCGGGCCGAAATCATTTTCGTTCTTCGTTCTTCCCCTTTTCTAGTGTTCTTCGGATTTCTCATGAATTAGTTGGGTTGAAGCGATGATATCCTAGGATTAGCTTCCCAACACGTAGAAGAACACTTGGGAGAAGTTTGGTTGCAGCCCCATTCGATTTGGTGAAGATCCAATCGATTTTGGTCTTGTCCCGTGAGGATTTTGGGGTCTCTGGTCAGTGGCGGACTGTCCGGCCCCCCAGTGGCGGACTGTCCGGCCATCGGGTTCGGCCAGACCAGAACAGCGCAGCGTGCACTGCTCACGGTCACTTTGACCGGCGGACAGTCCGCCGTTAGTAGGAGCGGACAATCCGCGAGTCGAGCAGTGTAAGGCCAGCAGCGTTGCTGTCTCAGCAACTTGGCCGGCGGACAGTCCGCAGTGTTAATCGTGGACAGTCCGCGAGTCGCGCAGGGGAGTCCAGCAGCGGTACTATTTTTGTTCTTTGGCTGGCGGACAGTCCGGCCCCCTAGCGGCGGACAGTCCTGCTCACACCGGACAGTCCGGGACCAAGAGTCCGGACAGTCTGGGAACTGCCTGTAGGTTGCAGTTGAGTGCGTTTGCTCTCCCGGCTTTTCTGTTTCGTTTCCGGACTTCTCGTTTGCTCCTAGAGTTCACCTAGGAACCTCTCTAGGTATCTTTGCTACTTGTTAGCATCGGTATTTGGAGGAATCCCGACGTGGCTCTCTATCTACGTTTGGGAGTGGGTCTTTTAGGCACGAACTTGACTCGGGGTTTTGAGAGTTTTGGTTTGCTCTCTTTTGTGGTGTCTCGCTGTGATCCTAGGGATCATCCACCCTCTTTTCGAGGGTCGTGGGCATCACGTTTGAGTCCGAAGCTTTTGAGGTTGGCTTTATTGGGACAGAGGCTATAATTTCGAGAAGAAATTTTAGGCTCCCATTCACCCCCCCCCCTCTGGTCGCCTTGCTATAGCATTTTCGGTCCTTCATCAACTCTCGAAGAAGACTGGGAAAAAGGTAGCTGGGAGAAGGCTGCCAAAAGCTCTACGAAACATCAATCCGAACGTGGTGGACTACGAAGGCCTAACAGAGCTATCACCCCTGGGGCTACCACAACTATTTCGTGGCATTGAGTGCAACCTCTGGTAACCTATAGACTAAACACCATGTCTAATCTATCGATTACTACTCTAATTACCATGAATAACTAGAGCACTCAGTACGAGCGAAGATCCCATGCCAAGATATAACAACTATACTAATCATATAATAAAGCATAAAGTAAATAGAGAAGATAAATATATTAAAGCATAAGTCTTACAAAGAAAAGATACAAGACATACCAAAACTCTGAAGACTCCTCCGGAACCGGAGCGCAGCTCCGCTCTCCCTAACTCCCGACTAAAGCTAAGCTATTACATTGGAAAATCTAAACCTAATTCTCTAGGGATGAGAGGTTGTCCTTCGAGGGACGCCTCTACAAAGACTCCCAGATGATGATGGTGTATTGCCTCAGGGGGGTCCTGGGTTTATTATATAGGGGCTCCTAGCCTCCCCTCCACCTCGGGCAAGCGATGTGGGACTAAATCCTTCGTCATATGCACTTGGGCCTAAATGGGCCAAAACGTGTTGGAGAGATCGGTTGGAGTGCGTCACGCGAAGGGGGACGAAATTGGACCCAATACCCGACCGGTCGGTCCAGGGAGGAGACCGGTCGGTCTGCCTCTATGACAGGTGGGCCCCACCTTCCATGGGTCGCCTTCTCTTGTCTTCTGGAATGTTCCAGAATGTTCTAGAATCTTCCTAGTCGTATCCATCGAGGACTCTCGCTCCGGGACTCCAAATATAGCAAATCATATGTCCGTTTCGATCGTCTCGACGAGGTCTTCGCAATGGTGTGCTCTGTTTCATCACTTGAGATACTTTTATATGGTGAAATATTCATAATCCTGCAAAACAAGTGAGAGCACCAAAACTCGTGGAACTTGTTAGTTTCAAACCCTACAACTATGCTTTGTGATTCATTTAGTGTCATTTCATGCAATAGTTGATGGTTAATTATGAGCATTAGTGAGCGTCAACAAGTTCCCCCAAGCTTAACCTTTGCTAGTCCCTTAGCAAAGTGAAACTCAACAATGGATCAGGAGTTGCTGCAATATCTGCACTTCTAACAAGTACATATGCATTCAAACAAAAGTTCTCATTTGGATTAGAAAAAGATATCATATTATTTATCACGGGGCTTAGTACTTTACCTTGAATCTTGAGTAATTGAACGATAGAACGATCAAATCAAGCACCATGTGTCTAGTTCTTTCACTTCACCATTATCCCAGAGTTTTTATGAATTTTCAAAAAGCTTAAAAACATATGTTGTCAAATTAAACAATGGATCCAAAGACAAAGTCAACCATACTATTGAATCGAGAAGTGCATGTGTATGGAGAATGGAGGCGGATGCTCTTTTGAATATATCACTCTCTTTTGTCTATTAGAAACACATGGCTATCAGGCTAATTCTACTGTCGAACACGTGCCCATTTTTTCTGATATTCATATTTTTTTCTATTCTTTTTTTTCTTCGAGGTTCCGGACACTTGTCCCTTTTTATTTCCTCGGGATCTATCTTTTTGAGGTTTCGCACACTTGTCCCTTTTTATTTCCTCGGATTTTTTTTCTTTTCTCTTTTTTTTCAATAGCCACATGCTTCCAACAAACTTTTGAGAGGATAGGAATAAATAATCATGAGCATTTACGCAGAAGATGGATGAAATGTGTAAGTGATCTCAACTCAATAGTATGATAACTTCTCACAGGGTTAACAAAGCTTAATTTAACTCAATGCAATTATTTATCATATTAATATTGGAAACTCTCCGGAACTCTAGTGTTGTTTTAGAACAAGATAACAGTAGCTCAGATCATCACATATCATATCTGTCAATTACCTAGACTCTGGATCAAGTATTTGCTACCCATATATTTAATTTCATTTTAAAGCATCATTAATTTTTTAGACTTAAGAGAACTCATGCTTAAAGGCTAGGTACTAGAAAGAAATACAATAGAGCAACCATTCATCATTTCCATTTTAAGAAATTAGGGAGAGAGTTCTTCAGATTTGACATGCTTTATTTATTTAATCTAACACACACTATAACCTATTATTTAAAATATTAAGATAGTAGTAAGACATACCTAAATCACGAAGATAACGGGGGTGCGTCTCCCCCAAGCTAATCCTTTCGATCGCATCGAGCCTTCATGTGCCCGAATATTTTTGTTCTTTTTCTTTTTAAGGGTGAGCCTTCATGTGCTCACATTTTTTTTATTTTAAATTTGTTTATAGAAAGAAAACTTAAGAAGATAAAAAAATACTTACCTTGATACATGGGGGTGCTTTCCCCCAAGCTGAATATTAACGTAGTCGTTTGATCTTGCAATGTAGCAAACTCGCAGTGAAAATGTTATTCCTCTATCAGAGCATTAATTGATGTTGATGGTTGTTGAAACAGTGCTCCAACAGTGGATGGAACATCCACTTGCTCGTTAGCTTTTCTTGGTCTTTCAATCCTATGAAACTCAAATAGACAACAAAACTTGTGGAATAGATTAAGCGTTAGTGGTTGGTCACTCAAGCCTTAGTTGTCCAGAGTTTCAGTAAGATCTCTTTCTCAATATTTTTGTATTTTAATTTTTTTATGATGCAAGAGAAAATGCAACAGGATGAATGTATGCATATTTATTTTTGTTTTTATGCCACCATGGTGAATATTTCATGTGGGTTTTTACACACCATAGAATTATTTACATGGGGCTTTAGGTTTTATGATGCAGTGCAAAAAGTAAAATATTTTCTCTCTTTTTTTATGCAATGCTAATGTATTGAAGTAAATATGCTATGGAGAGATGATGATGGAAAGTAAATATGCAAAATGGAAACTAATGCAGAAAAGATAAATATGGATAACTACCGATTTACCTTTCGGCGAGGGTTCAATGTTTTAAGTCCTCTGAACAGGACTTCTCACCATGTTCATTCCTGAGGTGCATTATTTGATCTTGGCATGTAGACCTTGATAACTACACCTCTTGATATGGTGTCACTCATGTTATTCGTTCGTCCAGCCATTTGAAGTGAAACATTAGTTGTGGAAGCTGGCAACATCTTGCTTAGTGTGCTTGTTCTTGTAGATCTAGGACCTTCACTCTATAGAATGTGGGAGTTGGCAAACTCCTCTATTTTTGCTCAAGAGTGTGTCCTGCTCATAAAGACAAGGTAGAGATCAAGTGCATGGGCTCTGTTGGTGGAAAAACACCAACAGAACCAAAAGTTTTGTTCATTCCTCTCTAACCTTCGGCACATTGAACAAGATGAACTTGTTGTTTATGTGTTCAATTCAATTTTAACATGAGTGATAGGATCAAAAAGATGATGAGCATTAAAGTAGCATCTTAAAAATATTTAATAGATCAGATTGTTTAACCCAAGGAAAGATAATCTATGCATAATGTGTCGATCTTTTCATGATTGTGATATATCATCTTCCAAAGGTAGGATGCACAACATTTTAGCTCATTTGGTTAAGATAGTGAGATCAAGAGAGTGAAGCTAGAAATAAAGAGTAAAGAACTGAACATGTTGAGTTGATTAGGTTGGATCATGTGAGGTGCAACTTAAACATGTTTGGTTCTTATTTATGCGTAGACTAGAATTAAGGAGAAACTTTTTAAAGTGATGGTCACATACTTTGAGATGTTACCTTTATCATTGAAGAGTGATGTGTCGAACCACCTTGTGGAAGCTTCTCTTGTCTGGCTTGTTGTTGTTCAGGACTAGCTTGTCTTCTCTTGCCAATCTCACAGTGGGCCAGCTGAGTCTTGTTCTCAACAGGTCCAGACGATGGAGACTTTGTCAATTATTCTCTTGATTTGTATGCTCGGGTACTATCTCTCCATCTTCTAATTCTTGTGGTGCAGTGACTTCATCCTTTATGATGTCTTCCTCAATTCCTGGTAGTTGGTTCTTCCTTCATCGGTTGAGTCAACGTCTTCTCTTGGTTTTCTTCGGCTGCTCATAAGTGGTGTACTCAATTCTTTTAATCGAAGATCCAAAAGTGGACGTCTCCAGGTCCGACATAGATGACAACATTGGTGGTGTTCAAGAACGATCTTCCAAGAATGAGTGATGGATCATATTCTTCTTCTTGTCTAGGGCAGCGTCTAGTGTCTTGTACTGATCAAAGTGGTGAGAAGGAGGTCAAAGTGTCTTGAAGCTGGATTTCTCCTTCCTACCCTTGATCATGAAACAAATCTAGACAACGGAATTGTGTCTCCCCCAAGCTGGCTTCTGAAGTAGGTGAATGCCCAAATTTGTTCAACAACATGTTCATGTGTTGAATTTATAGACCTTGTTGTTGTTGAAGTCGTACCACCTCGTCCCCCAAACTAGCTCTTGTGTTGCATTGATTAGAAGTGAGGAGAACTTCCACTGCTTGTCTTTATAGTGAACCACCAACAAACTTCCTTCGGACGACACATAGATGTTATGATGTAGTGGCTTATTGTCTCCCTGATATTTGTTGTTAGTGTCGGTGTTGATGTCTTCGAAAATGATGAGCATAGGCATAGATTGACTCATACGGGGTGAGTAGCATCCTATTCGTCATCAGTGTCCTGACTTAGGCCTTGGGATGGCTCAAAGCTTGGTTGCCTTCGACATCACTAGTGACTTGTCTGATGATGAGTTTTGTCTATCCACGGGTTGGGTTTTGGATCTTTAAGTTCACACCATGAACAAGCAAATCTCATCTCCTACAAAATGTCAGTGGACACATACCCGAAGGATTGTACTGAATTTGAAACATTGGTTGTTATCCACAATTTTTATTTATATTTTTTTATTTTTATTTTTTTTATTCATCCACGCTAATGGAAAGATGATTTTAAGATTACTTTAGCATAGATTAGTATTTTATGTGTTGGTTGCATTTTAACATGGTTCAAGGCAAAAGATAACTTGCAGTAGAAGATGAATTTAAGTAAACTTTAATACTCACAGTTCTTTCATCCATGATGAATGAGTTGAGTCTTCTTTTTGCAGTTCATCGTATGCCTTGCTTCATCTCTAATGTGAATTCATCTCAGGACTTTCCCAAATTGTATTTGAGAGTTTTCTGCAGGGGTTAGTCCAATAAAATAACCAGTATCTATTCTAGCACTTTTTAGTTCAATACTCAAACAAGACTCCATGTCTAATTTGATTAAGGTAGACAATTTAACCTAAGCACCATGCTTAATTTAAAAGCCTATGGAAGTAGGATCAATACTTCCAAACCAAAACTTACTAGCATCGACAAAGGTAGCATGAAGGCATAAAAGAGATTTATTCAGATAGAGAAGAAAAAGTATGATCACTGTGAGAAACATTTTTTTTATTATTTCTTTTTTTAGATGCAGATGACATGAATGCAGACAAAGGAACTAAACAGGATGTGGTTTTGATAAAAGAAAACTTAAACTAAATGAAGTGGATGAATGATTAAAAGTAAACATGTAGTGGTATGAAAAATTAAAAAGATAACTACTCATAAGTTTAAAGTCCATGAGCAAGACTGTCTCACCTTGATCATACTTACCATGACTCACAACTGAGGATTTGTGAGTGGCGCAGCGTAAACATCCGTCACATGGGATGGGAGTTGAATTGTTGTGACGGCGACCTTTTCTCCAATCTACACATGGTTAGAATTAATAATATATATGTATGCACAAACCTGTGAGATAGCAGGGTTCCAGGATTAATGATGGATCTTGAATGTTCAGGCACCCTGGGTTCTTCATTCTTGTGGAAGCTTGCCATAAGGTCGAAACGGCATTTGATGTCCTGTCTATTCCACACTCAACAGAACAAGGGGTAATCCTACTAAAGCTAGTGGTACACTAAATTAGCAGATATCAAGATCATTATCAAAATCTTTACACCAATTGCTTCCCCGGCAACGGCACCAAAAATGCTTGTTGACGTTTGTTAACGCAAATAGAATATGAAAAATTCTGCAAGCGCACAGAACACCATTGTAGCATTTTACCGGGAGTATTCCAGGATCGTTATTTATATTTTACCACAGGGAAGCTAGGGTCAAGAATCTGATAACTCACTATCATGCATCTACTAACTCAGAGTACTAAATAAACTAAAGCGGGGGTAAACGATATATGATATGATAATGAAAGTACATCAAAGAGAATTCATGATAAATGTATAGACAACTATAGCGGGAGGACAACGGAAGGGACCAAGGTTCCTACGTACTTCTCTATTACTTGAGTTCTAAAGCAACAAAGATGAAAAGATATAGCAGTCATAAACATTGGCACTTTGGAGCAGATATGGGAACCCCCTTTCCGATGGCACATTCCCTCCCGGATATACACATGAGACCAGAGGTTGTCCTATATCCGTCTCGTCAAGCCCCTTCTGTGCCCTTTCAGGTAACCACCATCAAGCGAGGAGAGGTCCTCGAACCAACTAAAACCAGAGCCATGTAGCCCTCACGGTTGTATTGTATGTCCCAGCTTTCGCCCGCAGAAGATCATTTAGGGGGGGCCAAGAGCACGATGGCTCCCACGCCCGAGGTTCACATTACTGTCGGTGTTTCGTCCCTGGGGGTATCACACCGACGAGTAATATGATCGCGTGCTTCTCTTCCTGGATGGTGATGCAAGGGGGCACAAGGATTTATCCTGGTTCGGGCAAAGAAGGCCCTACGTCCAGCGGGGGGAGATGTTCTTGTATTATTTGCACCTAAGTGCTTGTACAGGGGAGAATACAAGCTCAGTGAGCGTGGACCGGGGTCCGGACTCGTGTTTGTGCGTGGACTCGTGTCTCCTGTTCGTCCTCCTGAATGAGGGCCCTAGCGTCCCCTTTTATAGAGCAAGGGGAGGCCAGGATTACAAAAAGTATTACAGGTGTCGGGGCGCATGGTGCCCCATACGGAGAAGGGTAGGAACCCTGTCTTGTCGGGGCCACTGGAGCCGATGTGATCGTCGCTGTTGAGGCGTCCTTGAGTCGTGGCTTCCCTCCTGGGCGCGGACGTGGGGGCGCGACAAGGCGGGAGCCGTACAGCACCCATCCCGGAGTGTACAGTACGCGGTGAGGTCCCTCCGGGTATTGGGGTACCTGTCCTCCAATAGTATGAAAGTATTTAGGGCTCGAAGGGCGCAAAGCCGACCTCGAGGTGTTACAGTGCACGGCTCGAGGGGCGCGGAGCCGGCCTCGAGGTGTTTTTACTGTGCATGGCTCGAGGGGCGCGGAGCCGGCCTCGAGGGACTACAGTGCAGGGCTCGAGGGGCGCGGAGCCGACCTCGAGGGGCTACAGTGCATGGTATGGTCGAATAGTGCTGTACTGGTGCCCTTTCGCCCATGCTTGTGGTGAAAACGAGACTTGACCTTTACACCGAGTTACTGTGGTACGTGTTGTGCTCCAGTGGACATGACCGGAGTAGGTGAAGGCATTAAATGCGTGGTATGGGGCTGGTACGGCTGTCTGTACCACTCGAGGTCCGTGCGATAGGGCTCGAGGTGTGGGAGCGTGCTCGCCCGAGGTCTGTAGGACTCGGGCGAGACGGAGAGCGATCGCGTTCGCCCGAGGCCTGGCTCAGCGGGCTCGGGCGAGGCGGAGAAAAGAGCGATCGTCCGAGGCCTGGCTCAGCGGGCTCGGGCGAGGCGGAGAAAAGAGCGTTCGCCCGAGGCCTGGCCGGGAGGGCTCGGGCGAGACGGAGATAGCGCGTTCGCCCGAGGCCTGGCTGGGAGGGCTCGGGCGAGACGGAGATAGAGCGTTCGCGCTCGCCCGAGGCCTGGCTCAGCGGGCTCGGGTGAGGCGGAGAAAAAGCATTCGCCCGAGGCCTGGCTGGGAGGGCTCGGGCGAGTCGGAGATTGGGCGTTTGGGTGTTTGCGTTGATTGGGGGTACCCCTTTTTTGTACCACCGACAGTAGCCCCCGAGGCCACGGGGGAGTGGCTAGAACTCCCTCGTGGGCTTTCCGAAGAATCCTCCGTCGTTTGGGAGCCTTCTTCCCAGTGGGTGCGCCTTTTTAGGCGGATATCGTCAGAGAGCGGAGATCGCGGCGCCTGTGTGTACCTGTCAACAGGCTCGAAATGCAGTTTGGCAGTAATATTTAAATGTTCGAAGCAACCTTTCCTTTGTCGTGGGGGACTCCGTCCGAGGCTTGGCTAGGAGGGCTCGGACGAGATGGAGAGCAAGCGTTCGTCCTGGGCCTGGTCTCGAGGGCTCGGGTGAGAAGGAGGTCGAGCGTTCCCCCGAGGCTTGAAAATCCCATGTTCAGACAAAGAAAGAGATTAGTCGTAACTGTCCGAGTTTTTAGACCCTCTTTCGTCGAGGGGTGCCAGGCTGAACCGACTGGCCGGCTCCTCGAGCTGTCCGGCATGCCGACTGCCCTGGCTTGTCATCCCGCGAGTCCTTTCGATCGGATGCGAGGTGAGATGCCTCGTACTACCCCGAGTGGGCGAGTATCGAGGTTCCCGGTGAGCTAGTAACGGGGAATCCAAGTGAGAGCTCGTGCCCCGTTCGTTAGGGGTCGACTGTGGCCCGGAGGCGGTCTCATATAGCATGGGGGCTCAGTCTGCAGGAGTGCCGGGTCCATTCGATAGGACCCGGTGGCTCGATGCCTCCCTCCGAGGGGATCTCACTGCACGTCGAGCTCCCTGCCTTGGATACACGTGAGAGGCCTCGAGGGTTCGGCCCTCGAGTAACGCCGCGAGTGGCGCC
Organism: Coix lacryma-jobi var. lacryma-jobi; assembly: GCA_009763385.1. NCBI lineage: Eukaryota > Viridiplantae > Streptophyta > Magnoliopsida > Poales > Poaceae > Coix > Coix lacryma-jobi. The sequence continues at coordinate 190,209,276 of CM019822.1, read as the reverse complement.
CCTTGGTGTCCCTGACTCGGGTGCTCGAAGCCGGCTGTCGAACCCTTTTCGAGGGCCAGCCTTCGCTGCTTCGAGACTTAGGGTCGGGGCCCGTTTTTACCTTTGTGAAGAAGCCTCCGTCGTCTGGAATTCTTCTGCCCGTTGGGCGCGCCTTTTTAGGCGGAAACTGTCGGGGAGAGCGACGGGCGCGAAGCCGGAGCGACGGTCGTGGCGGGCCCGGGTAGTGGAGCGAATGGAGAGGTAACGCGTGTGACCTGCACCCGGCTCGAGACGCGGTTAGGTAGGCGCATTGAATGCATTCTGTTACCTTTTTACGTCGTGGGAGATCCCGTCCCTTTGGATTTCTCCCTATAAATATCGAAAAGAGGGGAAAGAGAACCCTTTACTTTGCCTTTGCCTTCGCCGCCGCTGCTGCCTTAACGCGCCCTCTCCTTCGAGCTAGCCGCCGCCCGTCCGCTGCTCGGATCCGCGCCGCGCCACCGTCATGGCCGCCCAGACACAGATATCGCCGGCCGAGGACTGGAGCCCGTCGAAGGTGACGCAGAGTGAGATGGACTCGCTGGTGGCCCAGGGGCTCTTGCGCCCCAATCCGGAGGAGGGGCCCGCATGGTGGGTCATCCCGTCGGCGGAGCACCGGGAGCCGCACCCGCCGGAGGGGTATGTGGTGAGCTTCACGCGCTACCACCGCATGGGGCTCGGCGTCCCTCCGAGCCGCTTCCTGCGAGGGCTGACCCACCATTTCGAGGTGGAGCTTCAACACTTCTCCCCCAACTCCATCTCGCACGCCGCCATATTCGCCGCGGTGTGCGAGGGGTACCTGAAGATGGAGCCGCACTGGGAGATGTTTGTCCATCTCTTCTGGGGCGAGCTCTTCATCAAGTCCCTGAAGCCCAGCGGGAGGCGGCTCGTGCGTATGGGCTCCCTTGCCATTACTGCGAGGGCGGGGACCTCGTCGGCCAATGTCCCCCGCGAGTACCTACGGTACAAGCTTTCCTCCAACCAGGCCGGGTGGGACGACCATTGGTTCTACCTTCGGAACGAAGGTGGCCTCCTTCCGCAGTACACCGGCCGGGTCCTCACTCAACGCCCGGAGAAGTGGACCTGGGGTGTTGCGGCGGACAGGCAACGCCACCTGGTCCCGTTGATGGAGATGATGAAGACGCTGGTGGATGAGAAGAAGCTGACCGTGCAAGCGGTCATTTGGGCGTTCCACCAGCGAAGAGTTCTTCCGCTGGCGGACCGCCCCCTTCTTATGCACGAGATGGGCCCGCAGGCTCAGCTCGAGGCGCTCAACCGTTCGAGGATGGCCGAAGAGAGGCTGTCCCGGAACGAGGGCGTCTCCCGGGTGTCGATTACGATCCAGGGGACGTTCCCCCCTGAACTCTCCCACCTGGTTGCGATGGCGCCCGACGAGGGGTGTCTCGACCTGGTAAGCTTCCCTCGAGTCGAGCTATCTCGAACCTCCTCCCCCTTCTTCCTCCTTCGATCCGTTTGCATCCGTCTTGTGGTTTGTCTCCTCATGCTTCTCCTTTCTTCAGGGGGCGTTTACTTGTCGCGCGTCGAGGCCCCCGGTGAGGGAAGACGCCGCGGATGCTCAGGTGAGGCGCCTCTCTGCTCAATAGGACAAGGAGAGCAAGGATGCAAAAAAGAAGAAAGAGAAAGACAAAAACTTGCGTCGCTTAGCTCGGGAGCAGAGACTGGCGAGGGCCCGTCGCAACCGTCAGCCTGGGGACGGGTCCCCCGAGCTGAGCTCCTCGAGCTCGGAGGAGGAGAGTAGTGACGAGGAGGGGGACGACGACGAGGGGATGGATGCGCGCTTGATGCGCGCGGGGCTCTTCGATGGTAGGGCTGACCGCTCCTCTGTGCAGGGGGGTACGCTGGAGGTCCCACCGACAAAAGGGGCACGCGGGACGCAGCCGCGGAAGGCGGCGCCGATCCCTGCCTCGTCGGGGGCCCGAGGTCCGTCGAGCTCCGCGCCGGACGTGCCTCCAATCGCAAGGAAGCCCCGGACCCGGAGCGCCTCCGCCACTGCGCCAGCGGAGGCCGCCCCCGCGTCAGCCCAGACGGGGGGTCTCGAGAGGGGGCGGGCCTCGAGAGGGCGGCCGACAGGTCGAGAAGGGTTCGGGGCCCGACCCCCGCGAGCCGTCAAGGGCGCCGTCGAGCCCGCGGAGGGGTGGGCGCCAAGAAGGGGCGTCGAGCCCGCGCCATCATGAGCGTCGGGGAGGGAGCCCCCGAGCATCTCGTGACTAGGGGCGCGAGCGTCCCCGGAGTTCATCGCCGCACCGCCACCGGGACGCGGAGGCGGACGCGGGAGGGCGCGACCACCAGCGCGGGCGTCGGAGTAGGTCCCGGAGCCCGCGTCGGAGCGAGCGCCATGACATCAGCACGAGGTTGGTGCGGTCGCCCTCCCGCGATGTGGGGCGGAAGGAGAGCTCTCCCTCGAGGTCGAGCCATGGCAGGCGTCGGGAGCCCTCCCCCCATCCCAGCCCTGCGGAGACGGCCCAGGCGCAGGGCTCGAGCCGTGGGGTGGGCTCGCAGCCCCCGAGTGGGTCCGGTGACTCCGGGAAGAAGCCCAGCCGCCGCTTCGGGTGAGTAGTTTCCTTGGACCTCGTCGGTAGTGAGGCTTTACCTTTTTACTTTTTGATGACATACGCTATCTCTGTTTTCTCAGGGGGAAGCGCTCCTATCAGGAGGTGGACCTCGCCTCGTCCAAGAGGGCCAAGACCTCGGGCCCCATCGAGGCACAGGCACCTCGAGGTATGGCTCCTTCCTCCGCTAGAGAAGCCGCTTGGCTGGAGAAGGCTCGAGCTGTCATGGCTCGAGGGGGCCGACTGGTCGTCGCGAATTTTGGTGAGGCCGTCGCCATCGACCACAGGGGTCGAGGCATCCTTCCTGATTCTGACACCGCTGTTATCTCATACTGCAGGGGCCTCTGCTCATGGCATCGAGCCCGCCACCGCCGTGTCCGCCGAAGCGCTGCCTCCTCCCCCTCCTCCTCCCGCGATGGTGCCAACTGGGAGCGCCACCCTTCCCCTCATCATGACGGTTGCTCCGGGGGAAGCGCCTGGGGCGAGCTCGGCCCCGCCAGCGTCTGGAGCTAAGGAGACTGCGCCCCTTGTGGCTCCAACCAGCACGGGCCGGGCTGCGGAGGAGGGAAGGGGGGAGAGGCATCGGCGGAGAAGGAGCCGACGGTGGAGGACCTCCTGAACGAGCTGGAGCAGGGGCCGCTCCTCGCCGCGGGCTCGATGACGGTGGAGGCGCCCGTCGTGACGGCTAGCGCCGACGAGGCGCCGGAGGGCCCGGCCAGGGAAGAGGGCCCAGGGTCGAGCCTTCCATCGACCGATCCGCAACAGGAGGCGCCGGCGGAGGGACGGAGGGAGCCGAGGCCCGTGCCATCGAGCGGCGGGTCGCTGTCGGGGCAGCTCGAGGCGGAGGAGGGTCTGCCCGACATCGAGCTCGACCGACCGATATGGCCGTTTCTCGTCCCACTGAGCCCGCCCCTTGCCGTGGTTCCCGTCGAGCAGCCGGCCCAGCAGGGGGCACCGCGCGAGGTGCGGTCCATCTTCCGGGAGGTGGCCGCACTTATGGCGGAGGCGGAGCGGTCCTGCTCCGAGGAGGCGAGCCGATCCGCACAGGTGTCAGCCGCCCTCGAGCGGGCCGAGGCGGAGCTTCGAGATCTCCGCGCGGAGCTGAGCCGGAACGCCCAGATGGCGAGCCGGCTTAACGAGGCGGAGGCGGAGGTCCAGGCGGCTCGAGGTGAGGTCGCCCGATCCAGGGAGGAGGCCGCCGCCGCTCTCGAAGCGTCGAGGAAGGAGGCCGCGGACGCTCGAAGCGAGGCCACCTCTGCCCGGGCTGAAGCCGAGGCGGCGAGGCAGGAGGCTGCTGACGCCCGTGGCGTGGCCGCCGCTGCCCGGACCGCAGCGGAGGCGGCCAGAAAAGAGGCCGAAGACGCCGCGAGTGGCGCCGCCACCGCCCGAGCTGCCGAGGGGGCGGCGCGGCAGGAGGTGATCCGCAAGGATCTGGCCCTGGTGGAGGCGGGCCGGCTGATCGAGGGCCTTAGGTCCGAGAAGCTCCTTACGCTGGCCGAGAAGCGCAGGCTGGAGCAGCGTGCCGAGGGCCTGACCAACGACCTCGCCGCACTGGGGCAACACTGCGACGGTGAGGCTTACATCTTGTTTTTGTTTGGGTTTCGAAGTTTTTCGTTATGCCGTCGTCTCACTCTTCCTTGTTTATTGCGCAGGGGTCGAGAAGACGGTCGAGGAGCTCCGTGAGACGAACCAGGCTCTCTTGGACCAATTCCAAGATGAGACGATGGTGGCGGAGCGGGCTCGCACCTCCCTCGACCGGCTCGTCCCCATGTGGGGTGCTCCTGCGGTAGCTGCGGCAGAAGGCGCGATGGCTCGAGGCGACGCCTTGGTCGACGCCTTATGCTTCTTCGACGCAGCCGCTCGGGACCGCGTCCGGCAAGCTCTCCATCACGGTGTCAAGCAGACACTCGCGGTTGTTCGTTCCGGTTTCCGCTTCCCGGTCCATGTTGTCGCGAATGGCTTCATCGAGATCGAGGGGAAGGATGAGGAATGGAACAACCGCCGAGTTGACAAAATTTTGGAGAAGATGGAGAGGCCGGGGGCGTCGCTTGCGAAGATCTTCGAGGAGGACGTGATGCCTCCTGACGCCAGCAGCGGCGTCGGGAGCCCTCCTCCCTCGAGCTCGGGCGTCGAGGTCGAGGCTGCCCCTGCGGACCTTGGGGAGGAGTACTGCACCGACGAGGATTGAGGCCTGCGTGCCAAATTTGGGCGTCGAGGCCCTTGTAAGAATTTTGTGAGATAAATGAGGATAAGTCGAGATCCGAATGTATACGTGATTTGTTTATGGAAAGAGTTGTTTTCTTTTCAAATGTGTTTGACCACTTCTCTTTGTCGCAAGCTCGAGTTTTTTGCTAACTTAGTCTGTGCTCCTTCGATACATCGCGAGTCCCCTCGAGGGGAGGTGTAGGTAAGTTACCGTAGCCCGGGGGCGTAGGTGGCCGTCTATGTCGACGCCTCCCGACCCTTGGTGGCTCGAGGTATTTTAGGATTTAGACGTTGCTAGTTCACTCGAGGCACGGGTCGAGACAAGGGTCAAAACTTTTGAAAAGGAAAACGCTCATTTTTTCCGGAGTCTGGGGGAGGGGCCCCCCGTCAGCCCCCGAGGGAGGCTTGACCCTGAGCAGAGCAGGGTCGAGGCTACCTTAAGATGCGAAGCAATATAAACGATAATGTACGAGTTTGTTCATTCATTTTGACATGTTTGTACAAAGTGATAAAATGAACAAGGCCTCGAGGCCTTTAAGGGTAGAAGCGACGTAGCTGAGATATGTTCCACGCGTTCGCCAGGATCCTGCCTTGGTCGTCGTAGAGCTTGTACGTGCCTGGCTTGAGCACTTCGGCCACGGTGTATGGGCCTTCCCACGGAGGGGTGAGTTTATGGCGCCCTCGATTATCTTGCAGCCGTCGAAGCACGAGGTCCCCCACCGCTAGGTCCCTTTTGCGCACGTGCTTGTCGTGGTAGCATCGAAGTGTTTGCTGGTAGCGTGCAGAGTTGATGAGCGCCACGTCTCGGGCCTCCTCGAGCTGGTCCTTGGCGTTGGCGAGCCTTTCGTCGCTGGTTTGCTCGTTGTAGGCTCGAAGTCGAGGTGAGCCGTACTCGAGGTCCGTAGGTAAGACGGCCTCGGCGCCGTAGGTTAGGAAAAACGGAGTGAACCCGGTGGCTCGACTCGGCGTAGTCCTGAGGCCCCACAGCACCGAGGGAGTTCTGTAGCCCACCCCTTTCGAAATTCTTTGAGGGTCTTGAACAGCCTCGGCTTCAGCCCATGGAGTATCATGCCGTTGGCGCGCTCGACCTGCCCAGTTGCATTGGGGGTATGCGACCGAGGCCCAGGTTACGCGAATGTTGTTGTCATCGCAGAAGTTGGTGAACTTTTTGCCCGTGTAATTGAGTGCCATTGTCGGTGATGATGACATTAGGCACGCCGAACTCGGTACATGATGTTGGCGATGAACTCGACAGCTCTCTCGGAGGTGGGGTCTCCTATCGGCTTAGCCTCGATCCACTTGGTGAACTTGTCGACGGCCACGAGCATGTGTGTGTACCCTCCACTTGTCCTCTTTGAGGGGACCCACAAGGTCGAGCCCCCAATACGGCAAATGGCCAAGTGATTCGGGATCATCTGCAGGGCGTGTGCGGGCTGGTGCGTTTGCTTGGCATAGAATTGACAACCATGGCACGCTTGGACCAAACGCTTGGCGTCCCCGAATGGCGGTCGGCCAATAGAAGCCTTGACGGAAGGCGTTGCCAACCAGGGCCCTCGGCGCTGCGTGGTGGCCGCAAGCCCCCGAGTGCAATCGTCGAGGAGCTTGTGCCCTTCCTCGAGTGGGATGCAGCGTTGAAGGATCCCAGTCGGGACTTCATCGGTATAGCTCCCGTTCGTTCGCCGTAGATGACGTAGGTCTTGGCCCTCCGAGCGATGCGTCGGGCCTCCGTCTTGTCTTCTGGTAGTTCGCCTTGTGTCAGGTAGTCGAGGTAGGGCGTCCGCCAGTCAAGGGGCCGTGACGACGGGGAGGCGTGTGTGTCGACCTGCATCGCTTCTACGGACGTCGAGGGGTCCTTCTCGAGGGGGTGGCGTCGAATCTCGAGCCCCCGTGCCTAGCTCGAGGGGTGGCGTCGAGGTCCCAGCCCCTGGGTCGATCTCGACGGATGGCTCGAAGACGTCCCTCGAGAAGACGTCTGGCGGTACCGTGCTGCGCGTGGACGCCAATTTTGCCAGCTCGTCTGCGGCTTCGTTGTACTTCCGAGCTACGTGGTTGAGCTCGAGGCCGTAAAACTTGTCTTCTAGCTTGCGCACCTCCCCGCAGTACGCCTCCATCTTGGGGTCGATGCAGCTTGAGGCCTTCATAACCTGGTTGACGACGAGCTGCGAGTCTCCTCGGGCGTCGAGGCGTCGGACCCCGAGCTCGAGGGCGATGCGCAGCCCATTGACGAGGGCCTCGTACTCGGCGACGTTGTTGGAGGCGGGGAAGTGCAGGCGTAGTAGGTAGCGCATGTGTACTCCGAGGGGTGAGATGAAGAGCAGGCCTGCTCCTGCCCCCGTCTTCGTGAGGGATCCATCGAAGTACATGGTCCAGAGCTTCGGCTTGAATCTGTGCCGGCGGGAGCTGAGTGTCGGTCCACTTCAGCAACGAAGTCCGCCAACGCTTGCGACTTGATGGCCTTTCGCGGGGCATAGGTGATGGTCTCCCCCATTAGTTCGGCGGACCACTTTGGCGATGCGCCCCGTGGCCTCCCGATTGTTGACGATCTCTCCGAGGGGGAAGGACGACACCACCGTCACGGGATGAGCGAGGAAGTAGTGCTGGAGCTTGCGCCTTGTGACGATGATGCCTGTAGAAGCAGCTTTTGGATGTGCGGGTACCGGACCTTGGTCTCGGAGAGTACCTCACTGGTGAAGTATACCGGTCGCTGGACCGGCAATGTATGACCCTCCTCGTGCCTCTCGACGGCTATGACCGCGCTAACCACCTGAGTGGTTGCGGCCACATAGAGGAGGAGGGGCTCGGGGGAATCGTCACCTTCGGCTGGTCGCGGGGGCACGAGAATTGGTGCAGAAGTCAGCAACCCCTTCAACTTGGTTAAGGCCTCCTCCGCTTCGGCGGTCCACGCAAAGTGTTCCATCTTTTTTAGCAGGCGGTAGAGGGGTAGTGCTTTTTCCCCCAGCCTCGAGATGAATCTGCTGAGAGCGGCTAGGCAGCCAGTTACTTTCTGCACACCCTTGAGGTCACGAATCGGGCCCATCCTCATGACTGCTGAGATTTTTTCAGGGTTTGCCTCGATCCCCCGTTGTGAGACGATGTAGCCAAGTAGCATGCCTCGAGGCACACCGAAGACACACTTCTCGGGGTTGAGCTTCACATTCTTGGCCCGGAGGCACTCGAACGTGGTCTCGAGGTTGCATGATGAGGTTCCCGACTTTTTAGTTTTAACCACGATGTCATCGACGTAGGCCTCGACGGTCTTGCCTATGTGCTCGCCAAAGATGTGCTGCATACATCGCTGGTACGTTGCCCCGGCATTTCGCAGGCCGAAGGGCATCGTAACATAGCAATACATACCGAACGGCGTGATAAAAGAGGTTGCGAGCTCATCGGATTTTCTCATCCTAATTTGGTGGTAGCCGGAATACACATCAAGGAACGAAAGCACTTCGCACCCAGCAGTGGAATCGACGATCTGGTCAATTCTAGGTAAAGGAAATGGAACTTTTGGACATGCTTTATTCAGACTGGTGTAATCTACACACATCCGCATTTTTCCATTCTTTTTCCTAACTAGTACAGGGTTAGCTAGCCACTCTGGGTGAAATACCTCCTTGATGAATCCGGCCGCCAAAAGTTTGTGCACCTCCTCGCCGATGATCCTGCGCTTTTCCTCGTCGAAGCGGCGCAGGCGTTGCTTCACCGGTCTGGACCCGGCCTGGATCTCCAAGGCGTGCTCGGCGACTTCCCTTGGTATGCCCGGCATGTCCGAGGGGCTCCATGCAAACATGTCGATGTTCGCACGGAGCAAGTCGACGAGCACTGCTTCCTATTTGGGCTCGAGGTTGGTACTGATGGTCAGCACCTTGCCATTGGCCGAGGTCGGGTCGACGGGTATTTGCTTGGTGTGCTCAGCCGGCTCGAAGGTGCCGGTGTGACGCTTTGCTTCTGGGGCCCCCTCGGTGGCCAGAGCTGCCAAGGCCTCGAGCGAGTCGAGGTGGACGTTGGCCTCCCCCCGCTCGACGCACTCCACGTCGCAGTGGTATGCGTGCTCGTAGGAGGTGTCAACGGTGATGACCCCTTTTGGCCCCGACATCTTGAGCTTCAAGTACGTGTAGTTAGGAATCGCCATGAACTTGGCGTAGCCTGGCCGACCGATGATGGCGTGGTAGGTCCCTTGGAAGCCGACCACCTCGAAGGTGAGCGTTTCCTGACGGAAGTTTGCCGGCGTGCCGAAGCAAACCGGCAGGTCGATGCGCCCGAGGGGGTGGGCCTTCTTTCCTGGTACTACTCCGTGGAATCCCCCAATGCTGGGTCGGAGCTGTCCCTCTGAAATCCCCAGGAGGTCGAGGGTCTCGAGGTATATGATGTTGAGGCTCGAGCCCCCATCCATCAACACCTTGGAGAACCGAACGTCGATTATGATGGGGTCGACGACGAGGGGGTAAGCCCCCGGGTTTATGACACGGTCCGGATGGTCGTCACGGTCGAACGTGATTGGCGCATCGGACCAGTCAAGATACCGGGGGGCGTCGTGGCTAAGCGAAAAGATTTCCCGGCGCTCCTTCTTTCTTTCTCGAGCTGAGAGCCCGACGGTCGGCCCCCCGTAGATCATGTAGCAGTCGCGCACCGGGGAGAAGTCGCCATCTGCGTTCCTGCCGCCGCGTCGATCGGTATCCTTTCCCTTAGGCGCGTCATCCCTCTTATCGGCGAGCTTGGAGTATTAGCCCTTCAACAGTCGGCAGTCTTTCAACTTGTGGTTTACGGGGCCCCTGTGGTAAGTACAGGGATCCTCGAGCATCTGGTCGAAAACAGCCCCATCGGGGGGGCCTCGGGGCTTCTTAGGCTCGAGGGCGCCCGCGAAGACCTCTTTGTCGTCGTCGTCATCGGCGCCACGCTTCGCCTTCTGGACCTTGCGTTTGTTTTTCTTCCTTTTGTTGCCGTCATTGTTGTCGTTCTTGGCGTCGTTGCCCTTGTTGGAGCCCTCCGGCGCGATCACAGCCTTGCCTTTGTCCGTGGAACGGCCAAAGAAAGCCCCCACTGCTTCGTCGCCCGAGGCGAAGCTGGTGACGCGATCCATCAGGCCCTCGACCGTCCCAGGACGGTAGCGTCCTAGCTCATGAACAAGCTCTTGGCATGTCGTGCCCGCGAGGAACGCTGAGATGACGTCCTCGTCAGGCACGTGGGGGAGCTCGAGACGTTGCTTCGAGAACCGTCGAGCAAAGTCGCGGAGGGGCTCGTCCGCTGCCTGCCTGCAACGCCGTAGGTCCCAGGGGTTGCCTGGACGCACGCAGGTCCCCTTGAAATTCCCGTCGAAGACCCTGACTAGGTCGGCCCAGTCATGGATCCGATCCGGCGGGAGCCCCTCGAGCCACCGGCGGGCGGTGTCCGAGAGGTAAAGTGGGAGTTGACGTATGATCACGCGGTCGTCGTTCTTCGCTCCGCCCAGTTGGCAGCCAAGGCGGAAGTCCGAGAGCCAGAGCTTCGGCTCGACCTCCCCGTCGTACTTCACGATGTTGGTCGGCGGTCGGAAGCGGTCGGGGAGGGTCGAGCTGCGGATGGCCCGGCTGAAGACTCGGGGTCCCGGGGGCTCGAGGACCTGCCGGTCCTCGTCGCTGTCGTAGCGCCCCCCTCGATGGGCGCTATAGCCACGCTCTTGGGCCCCCTTGTCCTTGCACCGTCGGTTGATGTCGTTGCGGGCGTCGTTGGGGTCTCGAGGTGGCCGGTTGTCGACGATCCGTTCGCGGACTGGCCGGGCTCGAGAGGCGTCCGGCTGGTGGACGGATGCCTCGCGAGCGTCGTGGGGCGTGTCCGCCGGTCTTCCCGAGGCTGCTCCGCGTCGGCGTGACGCCGAGCTCTCGGCCTGTTGTACCGCGGCTGTCTCGAGGAGGTTTTCATTTCTCCGAGCATGCGCCTGGCATTGGGGTTGGAGACGGCGGGCAGGTCACGGAGCATCATAGCCGCCGCCACCACGTTCTGCCCAGCTCGCGGGAAACATACCTCGGGGCGTGCTGGTGCCCCGTCCTCGAGGATCCGCCGGTGGACCTCTCGAGCCCGGCCTCGGGCTCCGGCTCCTCGGGGCTGGGGTGGTTCCTGCATCAAGGTTTGTCGGAGCTGCAGCAGGTGTCGCCATTCTTCCTCGGTTTTGGTGATTGCCTCTTGCACTTGTGCGAGTTGCGCCGCCCGGCCATCGTCGTGCTTAGGCGGCACAGCCGGTGCGGGAGGTTCGTCCCTTCCCTGAACGCGTGATCCGCCTGCCGCGGCCACGTCGCTAGGTCCCTCTAGGTCGAGTGCCGGCCTGTCGTCGTCGCCTTCGTCCTCGGTATCGCATACGACTCCCTCGAGTTGGAAGCACTCCCTGGTGGGATCCCAGAGGTCGGGGTCGTGGTAGTCGTATTCGTCGGAGTCGGAGCTGTTGATGGCACGCTGCCCTTGGCCCATGCTGGGACCGCAGCTCGCGTACCATTCTCCGACGGTGCTCGCCGAGGTGGCTCAAGGCTCGCAAAAGTCGCGGTCGACGCACGCGTGGTTGACGTCTCCAGGCTGGCCATGGCCCGCAGCAGCGCGCCCGAACGCTACTCCCCCGGTCCGCCACCGTTTGGTCCTGATGGCGCTCGTCGAGGCGGTGGGAGTATACAGCCGCAGAGTTGTCGAGGCCGACCGGGAACCGCTGGCGTCGAGCGCGGCGCGACCCGTGCGGGAGGAGGCTGAACGGCGTCGACGGCGCACGGCTCGGAGGCCTCTGGCCTGGTTCCTGGTCCGTACGCATGATGAATGCGAAGTCGCTCGGCGGGCGCGGGTGCGCCCTGGAGGTCTCCGGCCGCGCGCCGGGCTGGTTTCCCCTTGGGGACCCTGCACCGGCCACGGGGGCGTAGGTGTTTGCCGTGGGCACCGCCTGCGCCCGGCGACGAGGGTGACGACGGCGCCGCTCGCGATGTGGCGACGTGTGGTGGTGCGGGCGACGCGTCACGCCCCCCGCGCGGGGTGGCGTGACACGCACTCCGCTCAGGCCCTTCGCGGAGAGCAGAGTCAGCTCGTTGTCGTTGCCTGTGGCCAGGAACTCGAGGCTCCCGAACCAGACGACGGCACCAGCCGAGAACGGAAGAGGGGATGAAGCCATCCAGGAATCAACGAGAAATCGGCTCGGACACGCGAAGTCCCCTACCTGGCGCGCCAACTGTCGGTGTTTCGTACCCGGGGGTATCACACCAACGAGTGATATGATCGCGTGCTTCTCTTCCTGGATGGTGATGCAAGAGGACACAAGGATTTATCCTGGTTCGGGCAAAGAAGGCCCTACGTCCAGCGGGGGGGAATGTTCTTGTATTACTTGCACCTAAGTGCTTGTACAGGGGAGAATACAAGCTCAGTGAGCGTGGACCGGAGTCTGGACTCGTGCCTGTGTGTGGACTTGTGTATTGTGTTCGTCCTCCTGAATGAGGGCCCTAGTGTCCCCTTTTATAGAGCAAGGGGAGGCCAGGGTTACATAAAGGTATTATATGTGCCGGGGCGTATGGTGCCCCATACGGAGAAGAGTAGGAACCCTGTCTTGTCGGGGCCACTGGAGCCGATGTGATCGTCGCTGTTGAGGCGTCCTGGGGTCGTGGTTTCCATCCCGGGCGCGGACGTGGTGGCGCGACAAGGCGGGAGCCGTACAGCGCCCATCCCGGAATGTACAGTACGCGGCGGGGTCCCTCCGGATCTTGGGGTACCTGTCTTCCAATAGCATGAAAGTAGTTAGGGCTCGAAGGACGCGGAGCCGGCTTCGAGGTAGCGCCACTGGGGCTCGAGGGGCGCGGAGCAGGCCTCGAGGTGTTACAGTGCAGGGCTCGAGGGGCGCGTAGCCGGCCTCGAGGGGTTGCAGAGTAGGGCTCGAGGGGCGCGTAGCCGGCCTCGAGGGGTTGCAGTGCCGGGCTCAAGGGGCGCGTAGCCGGCCTCGAGGGGTTACAGTGCCCGGCTTGGCCGAACAGTGCTGTACTGGTGCCCTTTTGCCCATGCTTGTGGTGAAAACGAGACTTGACCTTTACACCGAGTTACTGCGGTACATGCTGTGCACCAGTGGACATGACCGAGGTAGGTGAAGGCATTAAATACGTAGCGTGGGGCTGGTATCCAATGTCTGGGCCGCTCGAGGGAGGCGTGAAGCGTCTCGAGGGGTAGGCTGTCGGGACAACGAGGCTCGAGGGCCCTGCGTGGGGTCTCGAGGAGTGGTGTATGGCGGGCTCGGACCCATGCGCCTGGGCTCGAGAGGCAGGATATCGTGCTCGAGAGGCTCGAGGGGTAGCGGAGCGCTCGCCCGAGACCTGACGCGGAGGGCTCGGGCAAGACGGAGAACGAGCGCTCGCCCGAGGCCTGACGCGGAGGGCTCGGGCGAGACGGAGAATGGGGGCTCGCCCGAGGCCTGACGCGGAGGGCTCGGGCGAAGCGGAGAATGGGCGCTCGCCCGAGGCCTGGCCTGGAGGGCTCGGGCGAGACGGAGAATGGGGGCTCGCCCGAGGCCTGACGCGGAGGGCTCGGGCGAGGCGGAGAACGAGGGCTCGCCCGAGGCCTGACGCGGAGGGCTCGGGCGAGGCGGAGAACGAGTGCTCGCCCGAGGCCTCACGTGGAGGGCTCGGGCGAGGCGGAGAACGAGTGCTCGCCCGAGGCCTCACGCGGAGGGCTCGGGCGAGGCGGAGAATGTGCACTCGCCCGAGGCCTGACTTGCTGGGTTTATTAATTGATGTGCATTGATTGGGGGTACCCCTTTGACGTTCCCCCGACACTTGAGCTCTTTTATTTTCCTCTTTCTTCTTTTCTTCTAGTGAAGATATGGACCATCTTACGACCAATCACTTGATCATTGCATCACATGTCCATCATCATGCTTCACTTGAGCCATGGACCACCTTTTGCTAATCAAACACTTAATGACAAAGGTTAGTCCAATGGGTTTCATCAATTATCCAAAACCAAACTTGGGCTTTCAACCATGTATAAGGTACATGATATTTTTGGAAATGGACAACATACTACATGTGGTAGTATGACATTAGACTAATAATATATCCAATTAAAATATGGAGACATTTTGCAAGCGTTTGCTTGTTGAAGTGAACTCCAAATTGTTCCAAAGAACTCACTTGCCTCCAATGAGTTGGAGGTATATTTGAGCTAAATATTTGATTTCGCATTTCTATGTACATGGACTGTACAATCACATTTTTTGTAAAAAATGTGAGATTTGTCACACAAGATCACTTTTCTAAATGAAAAATGATATTGCGTTCATGAGAATATATTATGTTGCATTGCCATGGATCAAAGATCTTTGATAAATGAATGATTAAACAATCATTTACAATTTGGGCAATGTTACATCCTTTGTTGAAATCCCGATGAGAGATTTACAAAAGGTAGATGGATCTCACTCAGTAAACACTCAGAATTTGAAAAACTAAGTGCATGAGTTGCATACAAAAATACATCAACGCAAAGTGTGGCAATATCCATAATGGATTGAGCATTTGGTTGAGGTTTAGCAAACATGGTTGTGATGCCATATGCCCCCAATGATATCATTGATATCTTAATGCTCATGGTATGAAAATAAATTTCATCCAATGCGAGGTTGGAAATATTTCGAACTGGAAATATTAGCCATGTCCAACATGAGTTGATCATATGTGAATTTACTTGATAGTAAATTGTATAGCAATAAAGGCAAAATTTTGGGTTCAAGGTGATACTTGATTATAGACTAACCATTCTATAAAGAACAGGCGACAAAATCGCTGCTAATGTTTTGGATTCTATTCCTGTGGGAATAGATGATGTAAAATCTTTACCAAAACATAGACTCTGTATGTGATAGAAAGGAGTCACCCAAAATAATGTACGCTAAATATTGCTATTTATTTAAGTAAATTATTATTATTATTACTTAAATAACTTCAGATTCAAGATGTGTCTTGAATTGGCATATGCAAATATGGTGAATTCAAGATGAATCTTGAATCATGTGTAGTATTTACCTCATATTAAATAGGTGATAGAGAATCACAACTAAGATCACTGTGCACAAAAATTATTATTATTATTGCCAAAAAAATAGTCTCAATCATTATGTATTAACATATTGGCACATTGAAGGTGCTAACCAAATTGGTGACCTTGTAGTAGGGGAGCATAATCTGCAAATATGTGTATGTGCAGTAGATGTCATCCCACTACTTGTGCGTTGCTAATAACAATATAGGTTGATCACACTTTGAAGGTAGTCAAATGTTATGAACATGACAGACCTTATTGGATGATTCAACTCAAAGGTAGTCACTGCGTTTATAGAAACACGGTGTAGACCTCAAATAGTGAGACCATTGCTTAAAAGTAAACACTCACATGGTGTAAACCTTATGCAATTCATTTTTGGATTGGATAAGCACATGCAGATAATCACTATGTGATAACATAGTGTAGATCTTGCAGTAGTATTAGGATACTAGCTTGTGCATGACCAATCTAAAAGATTAATTTTGGCAATCACCTGTAGGTGTAGACTTCTTTGTAGCTCATATTCAAAGTCGATATACACATAGAGGATTAAAATCCCATGGTAGTACTGTGGTACACCTTGTGCATAACCAATTTTGAAAAATGAACAAAAGTTGTCACCGTGAAGGTGAAGGTCATTTGTTCTAAAATACGATATTGGTACACACGTTGAGGATAGTCACTATGTGTAGCATAGTGTAGATCCCACGGTAGTACTATGGTACTACCTTGTGTATGACCAATATGCAAATTTTAGAATATTATACACAAATAATGAGGTAATCACATAAATAATCAAGGTAAACTTGAATAAGAGGGATATTCTCATGTTGAATAACACTGTTAAGCACATGATGGTTTTAACTTTGGACTCATTTTTTCAACATTGGGTACGCACGTTGAGGATAAAATCCCACAGTAGTACTATGGTACTACCTTGTGTATGGCTAATGTGAAAAAGAACCATAGTAATCACTCAAGTGTCCCTTGTATAATTTATTTATCAAATTGGGTACGCACGTTGAGGATAAAAATCCCGCAGTAGTACTAGGGTACTACCTTGTGTATGGCCAATTTGAAAATAAATAAAGGTAGGCACTCCAAAGTGTAGACCAAATGTTTCAAAAATTTAATATTGGGTACGCATGTTGAGGATGAAATCCCACAGTAGTACTAGAGTACTACCTTGTGTATGGCCAATATCAAAATTGAGAAACATAGTGTTATTCGGAAACATGAAAAATCAATCTAGAGCATTTGCATGTATGTATATTAAGTGCTTGTATGGAAAGCTGAAAACTTAATATATAAATTGCAAAAAGTAAAATGCAATAAATAATGTGGAATATATTGTTATTGGGAATGCCTGAGGGCAACACTTTGAACAATATATTCAACACAAAACATTCATGTATATGTATAATACATGGATACATCAGAAATCTAAGATAGTGAAAACAACTTAGACTAATACTGATGAACAGTACTATGAAATTAGCGACTAACATGATTGTTAATCAAGCTAAATACGGTAGAAATAAATACAATTATTATTAAAAGAAATAAAATAAACAAGCTAGATAGCCTGTGCATCCTGCATGTGTGCTGTACGCGAGCGTGCAGCATAGGCAGCATGCAAGGCGGCCTGCTAGCGGCCCAACAGGAAGCGATCGGATAAGAACGAGGGGCAGGAACTGCCTCACACTCGAAGCCGTCATCGCTGCTTCCTGCAGAGCCACCGCCGCCGCTCCTTGAAGAGTTGCCGCAACCGCCGATTCCCTCTGTGCCAGCCCAGATCCGGTGCCGAGGACTGCAGATCCAGTGGTCCGCAACCTCGGTCACCATGGAGGAGGTTGGCCGGCGAGCCGCGCGCCGCCCGCCGGGGCTGCACGGCCGCTGGTGGCCAGCGAGCCACGCGCCGCCCGCCGGGGTTGCCGGGACTGCCCGCGACACAGGCCTGGGCGAGGCGCGGGCATGGGGGGCCAGCCATGGCGCCACTGGCCGTGGGCACCGCAAGCCGGCCGCATGGAGACGGTCGCTGCTGGCCACGGCGGGCCATGGCGCCGCGGGTGCTCGCTGAGCCGAGCCATAGCTGCAGCCGGCCGCAAGTGCCTGACCGCGGCCGTGCCGGTTCGCGAGGAACGTCGTCGGACTCGGGGGCTGGCCATAGGCGCCACCGACCGCTGCGGGCCGACCGTGGACACCGCTTGTCGCACGTGCTACCCGCGGGCACCACCGATCTGGTGTGCTGGACCGGCCCGCAGGTCGCAGGAGCCGCGCAGACCGCTGGGATAAGCCGCGGTCGCCGCGGAGACGGAGCCGATGGCCGCGGGAAGAAAATGATGATTGAGAAGGTACGAATCGTGCGCTCGTGGCAGTTACCTCGATCCAATGATTCCTTCCCAAAATCCCCACATCAATGTATTCATTAATGCAGATTGGAACGTCGTCGGTGCTCAAATCCAATCACGGCAACAAAGACGACGAACTTGTCCTGGCGAGGTCTTCGTTGAGGCGTTCATGCCTTTGTTTTTGTTCTAGATCTCGCCGGCGTTCCTCTTCCCGCTGGTCTTCGTGCCAGCGTTCTGCTTGTTCTGAACTCCCTCACGAGAGCACAGATCTTGCGAGCCTTCGTGCTGATAACGGTGTTAGGGTAGAGTATCTTTGATGTAAAGGTAGATACTCGGGAGACAAAATGAGAGCGAGAACTGTGTGTTTCATTGATCCATGGTTATATATATATATATATATATATATATATATATATATATATATATATATATATATGAAGATGAGTAGCAACTGTTACTATCCGAGAGAGATCGAGAGAAGAAGAGAGCGGATGAGATCAATCGTCTCTTAACAACTTTAACTTTAGGGTATGTTTGGAACGCAGGAATTTCATAGGAATCGTGCAGGAATTTCACAGGAATTAGTTCAATTTCACAGGAAAAATACAGGAACGGAGAAAAATTCGCGTTCCAGGGCCTTAACCGGCAAATCCGGCAGGTTTGATCCCTTCCAGCTCAGACTTTGAAAGCACGACGTGCCGTACGTCCGTACGTGCAAGCTGTGTCACGACTCAGTCACTCACCATTCACCAATAGGGACGGGGTGCGTGCGTGGGCGAGGTGGCTGCAGCATTTATCTTTGCTTTGGAACCCATTTCCTTTGCTTTTGAATCCATCAATTAGAACGAGTTTTGGGTTGATCCTCCCCAAGAAGGAAAACAATTGCGTGGGACTCTGGGTCCATTCCATCTACCACCAACACTCGGCACTCGCATATAGACACATCGTCAAAGCAACTCAGCATGGGATACTCTTGTTTACTTTCTTTCTTGATTGATTGATGAAGGCACACAGATACAGCCGTACAGCAGCAGCAAAATGGCAACTTTGGCCTATCAACCGCTGTCACGTATACGTATACATTCCAGTTCGTTCGTTACACGGCGGGGTTTCTGCAGGATGCGGAAATCAGCAGCCAGCAGCCTTGAGGAAGTTGTCGTAGGGGCTGGACGCTGGCAGCCTCAGGAGCGGCTGCTGGACGTCATCAGCAACCTGTGCCTCGCCGATACCCATGCTCTGCTGGAGGAACGGGTTTGTGTTCTGAAAACAAACCGGCAACGGTCAGCCTCATCATCTCACCCCCAGATAATTTTCCCCGGGTTACAATTATCAAGCGTCCGTGGAAACGCAAATTACGAGCTTCAAATTAAGCTGGTCCAGATACCTGCTTGCTTTTTTTTTTACTGTCAACGGGGGGGAGGGAGTTATCCCCACCTGATTTATTCATCATGTGGCTCGTAACGTACCTGCTTGTCGGAGGTATGGGCTGCTTCATCGCGGTTAACCTGATTGTCCGGCACGACCACGGCCGCTTGCTTGTTCTGCTTGAAGCTCATGAGCAGGGACATCTTGTGGTGCTTTCCCATCGAAAGGGCCTCGCAGTGGCTAGTCATCTCCTGGAATGGGATGTCTCCGGCCGTCGACGCCGAACATTGCCCTCCGCTCTGAGATGACGCGTCATTCATGACCTGTAA
>CM019822.1:190165622-190189912 GCA_009763385.1 Coix lacryma-jobi var. lacryma-jobi | reverse complement strand
TGTGTGCGGGGGGGGGGGGGGGGGGGGGGGGGGGGGGGTCAGGCACAGCTCCTCCACAGGTCCAGCGTGGCGACCCCTCCTGATTGCATCAAAAAAAACTCGTAGGTAATTAGAGTCATCCAACTACAAATGTGACAATGTTCAGGTTATTACCTTATTGCAGGCAACCATGAAACTGAAATAGGAGTGTTCTATAAAGCTGATGTCAATTTATGATTTGTTATTAGTTGTCACATGCAAACCTGAAAAGAGCTGACACCAATTCATGAATTGAATGTTAGATTTCTTGGCTACAAATGAAAATATGAAGCAAAAACGTCAATAAACAGTGACATACATATAAGAAACGAAAGCCTTCCTAAATGTTGAACTGAACGTCCACTTAGCTGGCATTTTTCATAAGACCGTCTTCTTATCAAGGTCATAAATGGCAATATCTCAGTAATATGCAATTGTTTCAATAGTTGGCACATTTAATCCTAGCTAACTAAGTCAGCGAAGATAGAAAAAAAGAGAACTGAAAATTAATCTCTTTGCATGGTATGGCTCAGAAAATATGGCCATGGAATTTTCTTAGATGCAATACTGCAAAATGCTTGTCCATTACTAATACATATGGTCATTACCAATACAAATGACCAATAAAAATTGTATTAGAAACTCGCCAAACCTTTTTTTTGCAAGAAATGGACCAATTTTTGGCTTGCACACCACAACTCTTCTGACACAATACATTGTCACAAAGGCCAGACTCTTAATTCATAATCAAATGAAGCCAACGCAATAAAAAAATCAGGTAGGGGACTGAATTAGGAGATGCCTTAATATCTCTATTAGTCCATTTTCTCTGTGTTAGAACACCAAGTGAAAGGCTTTGCAAGTAGTATAAGCTGAACTGGCCTGCATCGGTTCAGTCATTTTCTCAAGCAGGTAGCAGGTGGCAAGCAGGCATATGCAGATAGGCATGGAACTTGTCGATGCTGTGCATGCTGGCATGAGACACCTCAGATCTAATGCAAACCTGCAGGCAAGAAGCAGTGTTGGTGTTGTCAGCATATAAAGAGCAAATAACGACATGGGCCAACCAATAAAAATGAAAGAACAAAAAAAAAAGAAACGTACAAATTGCTCCAAGGTTTGGACGGCACTGGTGTGTGCAGACCCTGCAGTTTGGCCACATGGCGCACGTGGCTCTTCACCTAAGACGGCGGCCACAAGCACGGGAGGACCGATCCAACCATGGAGGTACTGGATCCAGCCACGGAGGCCCTGGATGGACCCAGCAAAGAAGGCAACAAGCACAGATCGATGTTGGGCATCGGTGAAAGAAAGAGAGACCAGAGTGGAAGGCAACCTTCACCTGCGTCTGCTCGCGCCGAAGCCCCCACGGACGCCCCTAGGTGCCACCCGCGCCGCCGGGGGTGGGGGCGCGCTCGCCTCGCGCTGCTGCACCGCCGTGCTGGGGGAAGGCCTCGCTAGGGCATTGTGCTGCCGCCCTCGCCTCGCACGCGCGCCCGGAGCCGAGGGATCTAGAGAGTCGAGCGCGCTCGCCCGTGCCTGCCGCTGCTGCGGTGGCCCCTAGGTGCCACCCGCGCCGCCAGGGGGTGGGGGCGCGCTCGCCTCGCGCTGCTGCACCGCCGTGCTGGAAGGCCTCGCTAGGGCGCCGCACTGCCGCCCTCGCCTCGCACCCACGCCCGGAGCCGAGGGAGCTGGAGAGCCGAGCGCGCTCGCCCGCGCCTGCCGCCGCCGCTGCGCTGGGGCGGCCTCGCCTGGGCGCTGCGCCGCCGCCATGAGAGAGAGGAGGGAGGCAGAGGAGGTAGGGTGGGGGAGAGGACGAGGAGGGCGGCTGCAGCAACACCGCGTCGGGATGGAGAGGGAGAGAGATGGGAAGAGAGAGGGGAAAAGAATCAGGAACCGAAAGCGGAAGCCTGAGTTTATATTGGTGTCGATGGATTCGGATCTGAAGCCAGGGAAGACTAAGGTGAAGCAGCGATGAAGCCATATTCTAAGGAGAAGCTGCTTCCGACGAAAGTCGCTCGAAGCGGTATCAGCCGTTGGATGGAAGATCAGACGGATGTCACAATTCGGAGTGACGTGGCCACTTGTTCCTTGCAGGAACCGGTTGAAGAATCTATTGAAAAAATTTCTGAACTCAAAATTGTAGAAAAAAAGGAAGAAATCAATCTATTCATTCCTCTTCTCAACCGAATCCAGTCTCAGAATCTAGTACCAAGATATGCGAATGTCCCACATATGTAGGTGAAAAAGAGAGGAAGGCAAAGATCACCACCATGAATAATATGATGACCAAATTCATCACGGATCCACCTTGATGATGGTGACCAACCTGGAGGGGTCTGAGCATCAAGTTGCATCTCGGAAGTGCATCAGCATAGCCGCTCAAGAAAGGGCTGCATCTCCGCAGAGCACCAGCATGGTCGTGCGAGAAAAGACAGTGTAAAGGAGCACGACAGCGGTGCGGAAGGACTGGGGAGGGAGAAGGTGAGGCATGAGTAGAGGACTTGAGCCTATCAGATAAAAAATGAGGGCTGAGCAGGTCTGTTTATTTTTCTGGTTGACTAGGTTCGTGCCCGTGCGTTGCTACGGAACAGCTAAACTTTATTTTATGTTGAAAACACAAAGATCGCATAATAAGATAACAATAATATGAAATTAAATACTATCTCATGCAACATTTTAGTTTTCTTTCCATTTTCTTGGATGACACAGTTCTGGATTTTCATGCCATAAAATATGAATGACAAAAAAAATTCTTTCCATTTTCTTGGGATGACTAATAGTACTATATATTGGCATTAATTTCTATAGACATTTTCGTCCACATTTAAACCGAATGATAATTCTTAACTCAATCGTCATTTATATTTTCAAGCATTCGTAATAGAATAAAAAAAACATTATACAAGTCCACCGGTTCTCATAGCCTAAAGGTGTGCTTGATCTGATAGACATAAGGGAAAGCATCTGGCTAGGGTATAGTTGTTCGTTTCACCCAAAAAAAATGTCAACTAACTTGAGGTCCATATTTGGTGGTGTCGACAACCGCAAACTTCTCAACTCAAGGCTCACCATTATTCTGCCAATATAAATTAATGCCAACTGCCAATAGTTAGGTAGAGAGTATACATAAATCAATCTTAGTTCATGGATAATAAAAGTTTACCTGCAAGAACAAATTTATAGGTTCTAGCTTTCTAGTACAAAACCATCCCTATTTACCATAAAATATTTTTATTATCAGCCAATATACAATACTATTAGCCATGATTATGAATCCAAAAAATTTAGGCAAGTTTTTTTGGAACAAGCCTTGTTTGGTCTTTGTCTAATTGTTTTCTTCAGATTGGTGCACACAGATATGCGAGGAAGGTCAAGGCAGACAAGCTCTATATACAGTAGCAAGGGTGTTTTTCATTAAATTACAAAACCTCCTAAAAAAGTAGCACCATCATTGTTAGTCTGGACCTCTATTTTTCTTTAATCTGCATGCTTCACCCATGTTCTGTAGTCCCACTAAAATAGAGCAATTTTTGTATAAAGAGTGAGAGGTCATGCAAGTGGAGTTTGAGAAACCAGCGTGATAAGAAGACTCACATTCAGAGGTCATGCAACTGCATGCACCCCAGTGAATAATGTCAAAGAGCCCTTACCTTAGTGTGTTGTGCAATTTGCTTGAAGCTTGGAACTTCAACATGGATCACCGGTCATATTAGGCTATTCAAACATAACATAAACCCCCTATCCTGACAATACTGCATTTAAGATTTAACATGGTCAGGGATCAGAAATCACGGAAGAAAGATAGAAACAAGACAATGTAGACCACTGAAAAAGAATTCAACAACTCATCTTGTATATTATGCTGAATATTTTCTTAGTGTTTAGGTCTAGAACTATAATAACGGTATTTCACATAAGGGAAAATTGTATCGGATAGGAAATGGTAATCTACCACCTTTAACCGAGGAAATTCTCTTACTTTACATAAGCTTCTGCTTCATTCAAGACCATAATCAGCAGTGATCAAACTCTTGCTCCTGTGGTATGATCTGTATAAACATATACACGATAGTATAAGTGTGAAGGAATTAATTATGCATCAAAGGAGAGTTGCCAAAAGAACTGATCTGAACAAACTGAAATTTGTAAGCTGAAAAGCTCTCAACGAAGTCTAAAAATTAATCGTCAGGAGCCATAACTCCACTGGAGACCTAGAGGCTTTAGTACGCTTACTAAACAATTGACAATACGAGTTCTGATCTGTGTACCTAACAATCTATGATAAACTTCCAAAAGCACAGTTTGTTCATACATATGCTTGTGAAAGCACAAACAGGTACACTCTTAGTTGCTTCCTGCCTAATTCAAAACAATAGTTCCATTCAAAAATAAAACTTAGATTGGAGACAAAATTCTAGGTATGCAGCTGTAAAAAAATAGTAAAAGTTCTTTATAATTCAACGTAACACGAGGTAGATGATTGCAATATACATGGTTACATATTTTCCGTTCGAGAAATATTAAGTACATGTGCACATGCAATAGTTAAAAAATACAGCTTACATAGTTGGCTATCACAGTACAGCTATGTCAAAAGCTACCACCAAAATTCGGCCACAAAACTCTGAATAACAATAGGAAGCAATATGTTTAAAAAACAGAAAATTAGTGTTACAACTCGCGCCCTCATGAATTTGGTTAGCACAAATTACTTCTTGATGAATAAATGTTAACAGTTCCAAAAGCATCACTACCAGATGTTGTAAAACAGTAGAAAACAATCATTAGAGTAAGATTTTGCATACCTTCTTGTGTAGAAAGCTGACAGACGCTTGATTTTCAGAGTCGGTTGGGCATCTGTAGACAAAATATGGACATATCGGTTATGCATCTTATTATCTCTGGTAATCAAAGAAGCAAAACTCAGTAAATTCAGTGAGTATATGATAAAACAATAGTTCAAACAACTCTTGTTTCAGATCACCAATACTTCTAAGATCTCCATTTTTGCTTAAATGTTTCGTGATTGATAAAACAATAGTTCAAACAGCTCTTGTCGTTCGGCAAACCTGTTTTTTAAGACAAACAATAATATTCATTTAATGTGACAACTAATTAAGCATTGGTAACAAAAGATGAATGCCAATATAATACAGGCTAATAAAGCTAGGCAGATTAAATTGTTGGAGCAAAATAATATTCCTTTTACATAACAAAATGGTATTGCAATTTGCAACTACAAGAAAAATAAGTAGATAATTGGTGGATAAGTTGGATTGTAATCTAGCATGTTTTCAGGTGTATTGTGTACAAGAAACTTACAGTCGGTAACCTTCATTGACCCAGGTGAATCTACTCCAAGCCAAACATAGAATGTTGAGTACAGTATTGCCACGCCAAATATAGCCATGCAAACAACCAGAATGGTTGAGAAACCACCAGAATGGTTGAGAAACCACCAGCACAGACAACAATCTGTTTTGAGAACAAACATGATTTGAAATTCTATTGTAGAAGGGCAATGCCAAGTGCATCCAGGAACGAAAACCAAACCTGCAATGCTTCCCTTGCAGAGGGCCAAGCAGCACTTGAAACTCGTACATTAGCACGTACAGACACCCACATTCCAACAAAGACAGCTATTCCAGAACATAATGCTTCAAGGAGAAAAGAAGCACTGTAATATAGGCTAATGTTGCTCTGTGTAGTCATGATATTCATGAGATGTCAACATGGCAACAACTAATAAACATATACATGTATAAATAAGGTTTCAGATAATAGCAGAAAAATCACCTTCCTAAGCCAGATGCCTCCTGTTGTGAGGTGGTAGTGCGAAAGAGAGAAATGCCAAGGATGACAAAGGCCAAAATAAATGCCATTTTAGAAATAGTTCCATATTTTAGAAATAAATGCCAAAATAAATGCAGTTTTTATACCTCGGACATTTTTGGAGGTCCTTCGTCCTTAGCAAGAACCCACTTCATAAGGTAGAGAAAAGAACAGACTGAGAGTACATATACAGAACACAAAAACCACAATTGGTGATGTACTGGCTCCGACATATAGAACACCACTGAAGATCAAAAGAGAGAGAATAATCAAGGCACAAGGATTTATCCTCATCAACAAAAGGAAGGCCTATAGCAACCAAAATAGATGAAATAAGACAAATGTATAATATCCAACAATTGCTCATAGCATGTATAATCAGCAGAAATGTACACTTTAAGATTTTTTTTCCATTTATCAAATTTTGTGACATGGAATATAGAGTGTTAAAGTGGTCAGCTCTCTAAATTTGCGAAGACTAAAAGAGGATCTTCAGTTATAACCAATCAATCTGTGAGGACTCATATACATGTGGCAGTAGAGAATTATAGAGTGTTGTCCAAGGTAGTCGTAACCTAGTTGCATATGCAGTACTAATTCCTCAACAACAACCAAAATTAAAGACGGAAAACAAAGATAATTCACTCCATTTTTGAATTACAAGAAAAAATACCAATAGAAATATTAAAAGCAGATATTGATTTTTTTGCATAATACTACATCTCATCAGATATCTGAGCAGATTTATTGAGCTAGAGCAACCTGCAAAATTTGTGCATATGAACAGCTATTTAGTGTTGTTAAGTGCTTGGCTCAAGTTTCAGAGTTTTACCAAGTATTTTGATGTATTTTCCTATATCTTTCTGAGGAAGATTGTAACAGTAGAGATAAAAGTAGCGTGACATGAATAGAACACCAAGTTTCAGATATTTACCATGTATTTCTAAATTTTTCCAGCTATGTATTTCGGGGGAAGATTGTTACATGCTAGCACAGTCCTGTGAAAATAGTGGATAGAGGTGAATTAGTTCCAATCAACAAATCTATAATTAAATGAAACTGCATGTTAAACCAAATATTTGTGTAACAGAGTTCAAATATAACCAAGTTGACAAGCATTTGATTCATTGGTCGTCAATGAAGCATCTTTAAAGTGGTTTGGGCTGAATTCAGGTAACCTACAACATCTAGTTGCACTTACCAAAAACATCATGGTATATCTGAATAGCGCTGTCAGAGTGTCAGTATGCATGGCTTCACCTTTGCTCGATTACATAAATCACAAGCACTCTCATCTTTTGCACTATAATTTACTGACTCTAATGTATTTGAAGCCTTGAATAGGGGACAGGGTTAGCTAAAATTAATAGAGTATGTGGCTGCTTGCTCGCTTAATGGTATGGAAATTAACATTGTATTTATTCCACGTCATATGGTATTCTCATTGACACTGCTCATCAAAATGCCATCAACATGGATATGGTGAGTAGCAGAAGCGGTAGTGACATTGTGAGCACAACAGATTATAGCACGGACGCAGAGCAACATTTTTCTTAGAAAATGGAAAATATTTGGTCGCTCGTCAATGCGGCAACAGTAGCAAGCTCAAACACCTTGCCAGTGAGTCTATGAAAGTGCATTCGCCCCCATTGTGGGTTTTGGCTAATTAATGACAATCAAATTAGGGACTAACCAGTTATAAAAGCTTGTATGCAGGTGTTAGTCCTTTGAAAGATTTGAAACGTTGAAATCTCGTGAACAAAGCACGTAGGATACTTTTGGACATAAAGATGCCTAGCTCAAGTGGTAGTTTAAAATTTCAATTTTAAACTTGAGTTATAGGTAAGCCGCACTATGAAGAGGGTCACAAAGTAGGTTGGCTAGATGTGGAGAAAAGTGCTCAAATCGACTAACCTTAGTTCGCTTGAGAGACACCGCACAATCACGAACACGTAGAGGGTAATTTCATATGGTCGGTGGTACCGACCACGGCTTCTCTGCGCAGCGCTCAAACACCCTCTCTGTGTTGGTCAAAAATGACCTGGCGGTAGTACCGCCATAACCTCGGTACTACCGCCCGCGATGGTACCGACGCAAGGTCGGTAGTAACCTGGTTTTGCAACCCTCTCTGTGTAGAGTTGTATTTGACCTAGCGGTGGTACCGCCATATCCTCGGTACTACCGCCCGCGGTGGTACCGACCCATGGTCGGTAGTTTCCAAGTTTGCAAGGCTCTCTGTCCGCGCTGAATTTGGTCTGGCGGTAGTACCGCCATTACCCTCGGTAGTACCGCCCCCGGTGCTACCGACCCAAGGCCGGTGGTAACCAAGTTTGCAGAGCTCCCTGTGTAGAATTGAAAATGGCCTGGCGGTAGTTCCGCCATAACCTCGGTAGTACCGCCCGCGGTGGTACCGACCGAGGTCGGTAGTATCTTGGTTTCGCGAAGCTCTCTGTGTTGAGTTGAAAATGGCCTGGCGGTGGTACCGCCATAACCTCGGTACCACCGACCTCGGAGGTACCGACCTTTGGGCGGTAGTTTCCGAGGGACCAAGTCCCTTTGTGAGATGCTCTCTGTTCGCGACCAATTTGGCCTGGCGGTAGTACCGCCATAACCTCGGTACTACCGCCCGCGGTGGTACCGACGTGAGGACGGTGGTTGCTTGTTTGGTCAGATCTGGATTCTTTCGACCGTTGTGAACTGGTCGGTGGTACCGGCCAGGGTTGGTCGGTGGTACCGACCAGCCTCGGGACTGAGCGAGTATAAATGCCTCCCCTCTTCACTTTTCACGGTCACTCACTCACTCCATACACTTATTGCTGACCTAACTTGAGACAAACACTCTTCAAGCATTGACTCACCCCTCTCTCTCCCCCTTTGCTCCTAGATTCATTCCCTTGCGAGATTTGAGCTAGGGAAGTGAGATTCGAGAGTGGGAAGCATTAATCTTCGACTTGAGCACTTGGTTTCCATCTTGTCGGCTTGTTTTGTGTCTTTTACTCTTGAGCTCTTTGAGCTCTAGCCGGTTAGGTGTTCTTCATGGTAGCCCGTATTGATTTACTTGTGAGGGTTCCCCGAAGCGTTTGTATTACCCTGAGATTTCTAGTAGAGATACTCTCGTAGCCTTTGTGGTTGCTTGAGTGAGGCGAGGAGGTGAAATAGACTCCGACCTTTGTGGTCACCTCAACAACGAGGAAGTAGGCACTCCTTAGTGGATTGGCCGAACCTCGGGATGAATCGCGTGTCCCGTGTGCTTGTTGTTGTTGTCCCTATTTTCTCTACTTCACTTGTTATTGTGTTCTTCGTGTTCTTCCTATCCCTATCCCTATCTCTTTCTTAGGTGGGAAGGCTCGATCTACATCAAGGGGAGCAACCAAGGTTTGGTGAGAATAGGTTTACCATCTATCATTCTTAGGAAAGTGGGCTAGAATCTTGTATTATCTTCATAGCTTACATTCATCGGATTTGTAGTTTCTTTTAGGATCCCGGTTGTGCCTTTTGTTTGTGTCGGTAGTACCGGTGTTTCACACCCGGTAGTACCTACCCAAACAAATCGGCCTCTCCGGTTGCTATCTAACTACATTTTATAGTTTGTGAAGTTTCAGATAGTCAAAAATCACCTATTCACCTCCCCTCTAGGCTGATTCGGTCCTTTCAATTGGTATCGGAGCCTAACCCTTGTGTTAGCGCTTCACCGCGTAAGGGAGAATCATGTCTACCATAAGTTAGGAACAGCTTGATGAGATTGTCAAGCAGGTTACTGCTCAGGTAATTCAAGATCAAGCAAAGAAGCATGAAGATGAGATGAAGAGGATGAAAGATGAGATGGAGAGTTTGAGGCGAGCTTTGGAAAGCAAAGCCGAAGCATCCGGAAGCGGTGAAAATCAGCCGCCCAAGGATGACAAGAAGAAGGAGGATGGAGTGAAAGCCAAGAGAGACACCGAGTTCACAAGAGTGCCATATGACTATAGCCAAATGGGCAAAGTCATTCAACTGCCTAACGTCAATCTAGGCAAGCCACCTGCCTTTGATGGAATCAACTGCAATGATTGGGCACACAAGATGAAGCTACACCTTCTTGCCGCAAGAGTTTGGGAGATTGTTGACAACGGACCAAGTCACGTTGAAGGTCAAGAGTTCACCGACAATGATGTGTTTGAGTTTCAACAAAATGTTCAAGCCGCATCATTGATCCTATCATGCCTCAAGCCTGAAGAAAGCAACAAGGTACATGGAATGGAGAGTGCCAAGTTGATTTGGGACACTCACCAGATTTCATATGAGGGTGATGCAAGTGTGAGGAAGTGCAACATAGAGCTCCTTCAAGGAAAGATTGAGAACTTCGCTATCCGGAGTGGTGAAACCACTCAACAAATGTTTGATAGGTTCATGACCTTGATCAACAAGATTAGAGCTCTCGGAGACAAGAAGTGGGATGACAACTCAGCTGCAAGAAAGCTATTGAGAGCATATAGAAAGAAGAACAAGAACCTTGCGTCAATCATCATGGAGAGACCTAACTATGAGAGCATGGGATGTCATGAGATGCTTGCCAAGATAAAGCATCATGAAGTTTTGGATGATGAAGATATAGAAGAACGTGAGGCAAGCAACAAGAAAGTAGTGGCGCTCAAGGCTAACCAAGAAGAAGGAAGCAAAGCTCGAGATGACTCGTCAAGTGAAGGGAGTGATGATTCCGATGATGAGTTGGCCCTTATTGTGAAGAACTTTAGAAGATTCATGAGAAAGAAGATGCACAAGAAGGGCAAAGGTGGATACTTCAAGAAGTCCAAGAAGAGAAATTGCTATGAGTGTGGTGCGGATGATCACTTCATCGCCGATTGTCCACAAAAGAAGAACAAGAACAAGTATAGCAAGAGTGATGACAAGAAGCAAAGAAGAAGAAGAGGTGGTGAAGCTCATCTTGGTGAGGAATGGTTCTCGGAGGATGACTCTAGTGATGAAGACAAGAGCAAGAGCAAGGAGAAGGAGAAGGGAGCGGCCAACATTGCCATACACAAGACCTCTTCTCCAAGCCTCTTCTCCAACATAGCTACTTCAACAACTTCATCACGCTTGTTCGAGAACCTCTCCGACGACGAGGATGACTTCACTCATTCTTGCTTCATGGCTAAGAATGAGAACGTATCACCTAACTCTCCTACTTATTCTAGCAATGAATATAGTGATGATGAATTGGATGAATTTGAGCTTAGCATAATTAGAAAGTTTGGAAAGAAAGGTGGAGCTAAAATCATAAAATTGCTCACTAAACTAGAGAGTCGGAATGAGAGTCTTGCTATGCAAGGGGACTTGATCTCTCAAGAGAGAGAAAAGAACCTTGCATTGGAAGCTTCTCTTGCCGAGGAGAAGTTGAAGGTTGAGAAATTGACCATGGAACTATCATTAGCCAATGACTCTAACAAGAAGTTGGCTAAGGAGTGTTCCATGAGCAATGACTCAATTGCTAGCCTAAAGAATGAGGTTAGTTTGGTTCAAGAAAGCTTCACAAGCTTTAAAGATAAATATCAAACTCTTGAACTAAGCTACAACACTCTTTGGAATAACACCTCTTCAACTTCTTCTAAGGATTCCGACAACTCTAATGCCTCAACTAGTAATGGTTGCAAAAGATGCTATAAAATTGATTTAAATGCTTGTGCAACTAACCTTGTTGAGCTAGAGAAGAAAGACAAAGAAATTCATAGGTTGAACATGATCTTGAGGAATGGTTGCAAGTGTAAGGTGCAACAACCAAAAGATATCCTCAAGACCGCAAGGCACCCATCCATCAAGGATGGAATTGGGTACAATAGGTATGGTGGTAAGGCCAATGGTAGGAAGATGGTCAATGGGGTACCTTTTGTTAACTTTAAAAAAGGGGTTCCTCTCTTTGACCTAATGAACAAGGCCAACAAGATTGTCAATCCAAAGGCTCCACTTGCTAATGGTGAGATCAACAAGGAGAAGCAAGTGGAGGCCCCCAAGCAACAAAAGCCCATATCAAGAAGCTATACATGTGATTATTTGTGTTGTTGGGGTGATGATGGCAAAATAGTTGTCAAATATGTTGGTGCCCTCAAGAAGAGGGAAATTATGAGAAATGTTTGGGTACCAAAAGCTTATGTGACTAACCCCCAAGGACCCAATCTAGTTTGGGTACCTAAATCAAGAACATAATCTTGTTTTGTAGGAATATGCCTCTGGTGGGTCAAGTTGGGTGTTGGATAGTGGATGCACCAATCATATGACCGGGGCAAAAGATATGTTCTCCTCCTTTCAACCAAGCAACGACTCATGCAACAATATTGTGTTTGGTGACAATGGTAAAGGAGAAGTGGGCTAGAATCTTGTATTATCTTCATAGCTTACATTCATCGGATTTGTAGTTTCTTTTAGGATCCCGGTTGTGCCGTTTGTTTGTGTCGGTAGTACCGGTGTTTCACACCCGGTAGTACCTACCCAAACAAATCGGCCTCTCCGGTTGCTATCTAACTACATCTTATAGTTTGTGAAGTTTCAGATAGTCAAAAATCACCTATTCACCCCCCTCTAGGCTGATTCGGTCCTTTCAGTATACTTTTATGAAAATATTTCTCAATACAAATCTATTCATATAGCTTTTACATTTTAAAATTCAATAACTTACTTAAAAGTTATTCATGATTTATATTTCTAATGTTTGACCAAAACCTTGTCTAAAACGAAAATGATTTCTTTTTCCTATATAGAGGGAGTATATCATTATCGTTTACTAATACGAGGCGATGGATGATGGGACCATTTTCTTTATTCAATCTATTTGCATATATGCAAAAATATAATTTATATGAATATTCAGAACGATGGAAAATAAAGCTAGATGCATTTGATTCACTTTTCTTTGGCTTTCTTCGATTTTTGGTTTCGTGGAACTCTTCTAAAGTAAAGTCTAATAGGTTTAGGACCCGTTTGGCATAATTGTGCTCTCTGATTCTCTGGTGAAGTGATTATCTTTTTTTTTTTGCATAATCTCTCAAAATCAGGATAAAGAATCACTTCATGGTAAAAGCTACTTTTCAGCTCTTAAGCTCTTAGTTTATATCAGAGAATCACTTCACAACAGCAAACACGTCTCACTGAAAAATGTGTTTGGCAGGCAGAGAGTGAATCTCTCTGAAAATCAGGTCCGCGGAGCGCTCCGAAACGCACCCTTAATGCTTGTGCTCAAATTGTTTTCTGGGTTTGCACTTTTGTTTCCAGACTTATGTTGCTTTTTGCTAGCATTTCTTTAATGAATTCTAGGATTGTAATTTTTTTTGGCTAGTACAACAAATAAATTGGTAATTATTTCAAATGTAGAGTTTTTAGCATAATGTTAAGTTTTAGCAGCTCCTGAGGATGTTGGATTTATGGTGTACAACATGTGTTTTACTCATCCTCGCTATATAAGGATTTAATTTACACATAAAAGGTTGCATATTCAATAAACAATAAATACACAAGGAATTGTACTTTTGTGCGAGTGTATAAATCCTACGCACAAAAGAAGTTTTCCAAAATATTATTATCATTGACAATATTTATGTTTAGGTGCAAGTTTTCCAAAATATTATTATCATTGACAATATTTATATTTAGGTGCAAATGGAGGGGAACAAATCCCTTTCAACCAGGTAAGAGTAATAAAAGATGCTGACATGAGTACGAGTACTAAACACCACCAACCGCAGACTTCTCACCCCATTCAAGCAGAGAAACCAAAAGTGAAGATTTACAATGAAAAAGTATCTTCTCACCCCCATTCAAGAAGAAAAACCAAAGTGAAGATTTGCAATGAAAACGTATCATATAGGTATGCAGAAAGTTACAAATCAAATGCACAGGAGTTACAGATCAGTTGTGCAGAGAAACCAAAGTAAAGACTGCTCGCCACCTTTATTTGTGCAGAAGTTACAGATCAATTGTCCAGAGAGCTTTACAGAAAGAGAAAAAAAAGGAAAAGGTATGGGAAAAAGAAGAAGAGACAATAAAAGGATGTTATCTTCAGTATGAAAGACAAGTGAATACCCAAAAAAACCAAATAACCCCAATTGTCACCAACTCTGCTGATAGGATCCGATTTTGCAAACACGCCAATTCAAGCTTTCTCTGAGCTTTGTTGATTGATACTCCCTCCGTCCCAAATTATAAGTCATTCCAAGAATCTTGGAGAGTCAAAAATTTTCAACTTTGACCAAAATTTTAGAGAGAAATACAAAGATTTATGATATCAAATATGTATATTATGAAAATATAACCAATAAAAAATCTAATTGTATTTAGTTAGTATCATAAATATCATTATCTTATTATATAAATTTGGTCAAAGTTGAAAAACTTTGACTCTCCAAGATTCTTGGAATGACTTATAATTTGGGACGGAGGGAGTATATACTTTCCTCCTCCAAAATTTACATCATATACAACCACCAATCCCATGTCCCCGCTACGCAAAAAATGGTATTATGGCCCAAATGTACCAACTGAGTTTTTATTATCTATTTTGAACACGGCTCAGGAAGTTTGTAGGATTGTTTTGCCTCTAGCTTCTGAGAGACACTGCTGTCAGGCAAGAAGAGGTACCGAAACTTCGAGTCAAACGCGAGAACGGTGAAACCTCGAAATCCAAGAAGCCGCTGCTTCCTCTGTGAAGAAGAATCTCGGATGACTACAGCTTGATCAGGAGCAAGGTGGTGGCAGATCCAGTCTGCAAGCAGAGAGTCTTCAACAGCTCCCTTGGCATAGCTCTGCACTAACTTTGGGATCAGCAGTTTCCCTTTGTCATTTGTACCAACAGTCGCTTGAATATAGTCTCTCAAAGATTCCTGGAGCTCTTGCCTGACATTTGCGGCGGAGAAGATACGTACCTGTACATAACGAGGTAACCCAGCAACGTGGATATAGATAACATAGTTTTAGCAATCTTATAACCATCCAGCTCAAGAAACAATAAATTGGACAGAGAAATCTGAAGGATGACAGGTCTTGGCTATGACAAGGATAGCACAACGAAGGATAAGCATGGCTCTAGTTTCTCCAACAACTTATTCAGGATGAATTTGCTGAAGCACATGCATATCTTAACAGGACTAAGATTAGCAGGCGTACTTACAGCAGGAGAAGAGAACATTCCACAGCTAAGTCCAAACAACAGAAGGGGTTCAAATTCATC
Source organism: Coix lacryma-jobi var. lacryma-jobi (assembly GCA_009763385.1). Lineage (NCBI taxonomy): Eukaryota > Viridiplantae > Streptophyta > Magnoliopsida > Poales > Poaceae > Coix > Coix lacryma-jobi. The sequence continues at coordinate 190,174,869 of CM019822.1, read as the reverse complement.
AATTGAGTACTTCTTGTGATCCTCAGTAATCTTGAACTTATTCAGAGCCAACATCAAAGACTGAAAGAAAGCAAAAGCAAAATAAGAGACAAGACAATAAAACCAGAAGGCAAAGACTAGGATGGAGAAACAAGTTATACAAGTTGGGGCCGATGCACTGGAGTCTTCATCTTTAGAATCACAAATTCTATTTCTGCTGCACTGAAGGACTGGCCACCAACTGTGTAACAAGCCTGCACATTTCACACAATTAACAGTCTGGTATATGATCTTAGACTAACAGCAGAAGATATACTGCTCAAACCTTTTGCATTAGAGAAAAAAGCTTGATGTCATTTCGAGGTACTCCATATGCCAAATACGCCTAATTGATTCCGATAAAAAAATGCCACGGTAAGCAATTGGTGAGTGCATGACACTTAATGAAAGAAATTGAGGACAGATGCAATGAATTGAAACGAGCTCCGATTTCCAGTTATAAACAGAAATTTAATTCTTGCCCTTGTCTGCAAAGCCAGCATCTTAAGTAACCAGGTCATACTTACATGCATTATCAAAGCATTGTATAAGTTAATCCAAAAGGCTAGCCGCTGATCACGATTCATACAGCTAGGATTAACCTTTGACAACTGTTCCACTAGAAATCTGCAAAATATTGAGCAAAAAAAAACTTAAGTTCAAAATAACAAACTAACACAGTACACATGGTCTAGAATGTAGGGCAGCAGCATCCGCACCATGCAATTTTTTTTAAAAAAAAAGTGAGGTAAGAATATGTTTGTTGTGAGATGTAGGGGATTCACTAATTCATAAGTTCCTGTTTGAACAGGGAGGATTTGGATCAAAACCTTTCAATTTCAAGAGTGGCCTCCTCATCCAAACACCGACTAAGATACGCTAACTTGCATTGGCAGTTTTTAAGATCCAGGGTCAGAAATGTAACATAAACCACAAGAAGTGTGCCAAAATGGAGATGCAAAGAGACTGTTCCCCGATGCATTCACATACTAGCAAATTTCATGCTCACAGGAATTCTTTAATGGCTCAAAATGAGAGAAAAATAGACGTATTCCAAACCAATTTTGAAACTGATTCCTTTATTGCAAGCGAACGAGAATAGAGCATCCTTTTGTTCCCCCAATCAACCAATCACAATCCCTAGACTGTTCAATTGTCTGTGTGTTCTTTTAGAGCATTAACAAGGTTAAACAAAATTTAAAAGTCTACATCGTATGCTAACAATTATGTATTTATGCACTCCTATATTAATAGAAATGGTGCACAGTCTCGTGCCTTTCAAAAAAAATTATGTATATATGCACTAACATTTGTACATTTTGTAAATATGTGATATATCTATGAGGACTCATAGGTTTAGGTTTAGCCAAGGTTGCAGCAGCAAACCTGAACTTCTTTAGAGCTTCAGATGCATATTCTAGTTGATCCTTTCCAACAGACATCCAAGATACTTCAGCTGCTGAACGATAGTTTCCAATATCTCTTCGTGTTTCCTTTCCATTAACTTTATACGGATCAAAGTTCCTGACTTCCTTCATTGTCTCGTCGTTGTGGTTAGAATCAACAGAAGGACTCCGTAGCATTGAAGGCATTATGGATGAGTCTGAGAAAGATGCTAATGTGGAGCCCGATAGACGCTCCGCTGAGGAAGATGAACAATCAGAAGATGCCTTCGGCGATATCTTCAAGGACTCAGACAAGCGTAGGAAAATGTTTCTCATGCAGCGAACCATCTCCTCGGAGAGCTCATTTGGGTTGCTCCAAAGATTCCCTCCATTCATGCTAGTTATCTTTAGAATGGACTGTTCAAAGGATAAGGCGTCAAGCTGCTCATCTTCATTGCCTTCATTTTCCACACAGCATGATTCTTGCACCTGCTGAAAGATAAATAAATAAATTACTGATGCTCTAATATGTTGCAAAGTTGGTTCTTAAAACTATAGAGGTAAGGTAGTAGGCATGAAAGGGACCTCTTCATCCCGGTGCTTTTCAAGAAGTCTATTCAAAGAAGAATCTCGGTGCTTTTCTAGCAGCCTGTTTAAAGAAACCATCTGTTGAACTTCAGGACCTTCTCCCATATCCTGGTCATCTTCAAGCTCAGGGAATAACTCCTGTCTCGTTGACCTCATTGATTCAGACCCCCCAAACTTCAAATCTCTCAACGACGATATGTGCTAAGATTGGTAATCAAGAAACTGTCAGTGATTCCCATGGCAGAAAGAAGCTGCTGAAATATTTACTCAGATGGTACTTACTTCTTCCCATGTACACGTGCAAGTGGACAATGACTGGTGCTCATCTGAGGATGTAGATGGCAAGCATCCCTGATTATTTTCAGCAAGTAGCCTTTCATTCCTTTCCTGACAAAGCTGGTAGTACAGATCATTTAGCTCCTTTTCAAGCTTTGAAACGGTAGTCTCCAAGGAGGCGATGTTAATCAGTAGCACCTGTGCCTGCGGAACGAAAGGTTGAAGGAGCGTGGTCACTGGATGCATTAGCTGGCTAGGATATGACATCAAATAAGCACAAGGAAACATGTGAAATTAATCGTCAGAGTTATGCAAACCCGCACCTTGTGTGGAAGCTTCATAGAAGACTTCAACATAGGCGCAGCATTTTGCGTAACAGCATCTGCCAACGCCACATGCAGATCAACCTCTTCTTCAAGCTGCCTCTGCAATTTCTTGACCTGCACAATTTTCACAGGGTTAGTAAATCACATCAGGTGACATCATTACAGCACAGCAAGAAACAAATCACAGGGCAGAAGAGGATCACCCACCTCCTGCTCGAGCTGCGACCTGTACTGCCGCATCCTGTGGCTATCTTCCCTCTTCCCACCACCATTGCTCTTACCTATCCCATCCTACAAAGGAGTAAGTAAACAAAAAAAAAACAATCACTGCCACATTAATTCGCTGGGAAGAAACCAAATCCAAGAACCAATAAGCAACAAGATTGTTGGTTGACCAAACAGACTGTGGTAATCAATGGGAAGCAGGGACAAGGGAGGTAGGGGACAGTTCATCCAGGTCCCCCCATGAAAGTGCGCAGGGGGAGCACACAGTATAGCCGAAGCCGACAGTGCCCTCCGCACCACGGCACGCACTCGCGAAAGGACACCAACTTTGCTACGCTTGCCGCTAAAATCTCGCTTTTGTCCACCGAAAAAAAAATAACTTTAACTTTTTCTCAACAATTTCGTACTGAATCCAGACAAATATCGTGAATTTGCGCAGGATTAACGACGCACTAATTGGAGGAGGAAGTAAGTCAACCGAGAGCTTACCCCCGAGCAACTGGCCTCCGGCACCGGCGCCGGAGCGTCGCCGTCCCCGGTCACCAGATGTGCTGAGCGCTGCAGCGAGCGCGCCGAGCCTGCCGATCTCCGCCCGCCGCCGCCGCCGCCGGCAGCCACCTTCTGGATCAAGCCGCCCCTGGAACTGGAACCCACGCGGAAGCACGGCATTCGCACGGTCCAAGAAAGATTCAGCAAGAGGAACAAGACAACAAACGCATCGGACGAAGGGAAGTCACACTCACACCGGGGCAGCCGCCACGTCGTCGTCGTCGCCCACGGCGGCGGCGGCGGCGGCAGCGGGCGAGATGGCGGCGGCGGGCGAGATGGCGTCCCCGGCGCGCGCGCACGTCATGGGAGCCAAGGCGGCGCCGGGAGCCGGTCAGGCGAGGCCCTCCCGGTGGAAGCGGAGGCAATGCGCCTCCCCGGCCCCTCGTCCCTCGACCGGCAGCTGAAGAAATCGCGGAGCGGAACAGAAATGACGGCTCAACGGATCAGGGAGGTGACCGTGACTACCGCGGCGTTGAATTGGGAAGGAAAGAGATGGAAACGACGAGTGCGCGTGGGCGCGCGGCGGCTTTATGCTCAAGGCGTGCGTGCGGGTGGGGGAGTAGTCGCTGCCACCGGGAGGCGAGGGAAGGAGGAAGAGTAGTGGGGGGCGAGTACGATGGAGAGTGAAGCTGGCGACTGGATCCTGCTGCTGACGGGCTGACGGCTGCTCTATCTAAACAAGAACAGCAAACAACCACGACCAGGAATGCCACGAAACTTACGTGTGGCTGCGAGCTTAACCCCTTCATCCTAAAAGAATCTAAATTTATCTTTTAAGTCCAAACTATGTTAAATTTAAATAAATCTATGAAACATAGCATCTTTTCAGACGATGACTAAAAATCTTTAGATTTTCATCCAATGATTCAAATCTATCAGCACAAATTACAATAAATAAATGATTTTTTCTATGAAAAGACAAAGACAAAGTTGTTCGGGTAATTGAAATATAGGAAATATGACAAAATATAAAAAAATATTTACTACATCAAATTATTACAATGTAGTGAAAGTGGTTGGTTGGCCGAGTGATAAGTGCAGACTCAATAGTTCGGAGGACAGACGAGGACCCTGCCCCGAGTGCGTGGTATGTAGCCGGTACCACTGTGTAAGTGTAGAGCAGGGTTCGAGAGCTATGGTGCCGCTATATAAGAGTAGGACACGGGTTGGAAGATTTTTTCGATCCACGTGAGAAGATCTCTTCTTAACCGAAATAACTGACGGCTATCTAGCCACCGCGGATCGAGATTTTACATTATGAATATAGTTTCATAATTTCTCTCTTTGATGTGATAGATGGTGCATTATTGTAGTTTTCTTAATAGTTTAGGACTTTGCTATTTATTAGATAAAATTTCGCATGCACACCTCCTTCCTCGCTCAACCAGCCTCTGCCCGATCGCAATGCGACCCGAGCTCAACCCCGCACTCTCCCATCGCCTCCTCACCATGGTCGCTCCGGATCCAACAACCCGACCTTGCCTCTGCCTTCGCCACCTCCCACCGCCCCACCGCCAGCGAGTTAGGGTTTCGTCGGAGCTTCACGACTACAGAGCTTCGACTAAACCCTAGCTCATCGATGGTGCCACCTTCTTCCCCTTTCCCTCTCCCGACCAACCCCTTCTATACCTGCCGGAGTTGGAGATGAAAGGGCGTTAGAGCTCACTGGAACCCTAGCCGCCACTAGAGTTGGAGAAGGCGCGGCCGACACGGGCGCATATGAGGGAGAAGGAGCAGCAAGCAGGTGCGAGCAAATCGACGACCACGGGAAGCAACAATGAATGTTAACGGTGGACTTTACGCGAACAGTCACCAAATCATGCGTGTTTGTAAGTTAGCATTTTTGTGCCTGATCCGTGCTCAATAAGGAGGTATTTAGTTGGTGGATGAAAATTTTTGGGGTGTCACATCGGATGTTATGACACTAATTTAGTCTATTAAAAATAGTTTGATAAAAAACAAAATACATATTCCGTCAGGAAACCGTGAGATAAATTTATTAAGACTAATTAAACCGTCATTAGCACATGGCTATTGTAGCACAACATTGTCAAATCATAGACTAATTAGGTTTAAAAAATCATAACGTAAAGTTATCGTAATATGTGTAATTAGCTATTTTTAGCCTATATTTAATACTTCGTATGTCCAAATAATCGATATGATAGGTGAAAAGTTTCTGGGTGGGAACAAACACCACAAAGCTAGCATTTGGCCGAATGCAATTAAAAGCAGGAGTCATGGAGCATCTGGCCTGGCCAAGCTTACTGCTTCGAGTCCCACTGCTTTGGATTTTTTGTCTATTTGACCAATGAACAAATATATGTCATGCTTTTGCACACTGCCACTGCCAGCACGCTGGACAAAAGGAGGAACATGTCCGGATCAAAATTCAAAGCAGAAGAAAACGACGCAAAAAAAAAAAAAACAAAACAAAACAAAACGACTCGTGAAGCTCTGGAGTCGTGGAGCCCGGGAGCTTCTGGCCCGAGCTGAGCGGAGCTCGCGAGCCTGGCTTCAAGCTCGATTGCTCGAACGAACGTCGAGTCGAGACTCGAAAACGACAGAAATTTCGCGGGGAAAACACACACGAGATCGGCTCGAGCTGGAACCTGGAAGGCTGGGCTCGCTTGACCTCGGCTCGTTGACATGGCTCACCGAGTATCCAATCCCGATGGATGGATAACCTTAGCCGCTGGTTGCTCTCCCTCCGCCCACTCAGGGGTGCCACTGCTCTCGTCTCGCCGCCTGCTGACTGCTGGAACCCGCGGAGGCGCGGAGGCTCCCTCCCGACCGCGGCTGCCGCAAGTGCGAGGTGAGGTGACATTCCTCCTGGCTCCTCAGCACCCGTGCTCATCGTCTTCTGCGCCCCTGCGCGCGCGCTCCATCCTCAGAATCTCAGGCGAGGTGAGGTCTCACGCGCTTCCCGTCTTCTCCGGTTTCAGTTCGCCCAGGCCGCCAGCGCCAGGCGAGAGACTAGCTGATTCATTCTACTGCACGCGGCCGCGCGTCATCATCATGCCTACGATGGCGGCGCCGGCGGTGTCTGCTCCAAGCTCGCTCCGCGTTTCGCGCCAGGGGATGATGATCGGGGGAGGTCCGCATTGTGCTGTGCTGCTCCCCATTAATCTCGGCATTTTTTTTCCTTAAAAAAAAGAAAGAAAAATAGGACAAGGCTCACGCAGCAGCAGCTCATATTGGTTCAATGTAGGACAAGGCTGGGGAGAACGGTGCCGCTACGGTTCACGGCCGCCGCAGAGGGCGATCCGCGGCGCCAGTATTTCTGCCAGAGCTTCCATGGTACGTGCTTGTGGGTGCGGTTTGTGAGCCTGTGTGTTCTCCTCTGTTTTCCTGCGCTTGCCTTGTAACTTCACTTGGTCAGATGGTGTACAACAGCACATGACTGCATGTTCCTTGAATTGGTAGTAGTCGAAATAAACATCAGGAATATCCTGTGTGACTGTTGCTAAAATGCTAATCGCAGCCTTCAATAGACTGAAAAGTCTAAGGAGAGTATGACAGCCTTCGGTTGACTGAAAAATTCAGAACATGGCATAGCATATAGTTGGATCCTGGGTCCCCCCCTGGGAGCTAGGGATATAGGGATTTTTGCTAGAGAAATAAAGAATGCAAACCTAGCTAGGCTACTAAGTCCTTGTTTGGCTGCACACAAATATATTTTAATTCACGTGGTTTGGAATAGATTGAGGTGTAACTTGAACTAAATTACACCCCAATTCCTCCCAAACCACGTGGATTGAGGTGGCCAAACATGGCCTAAGAGGGGGCAGGGGGGGGGGGGGGGTTGAAATGCTACTTAATTTGAATTTTCCAGAATCACTTCGGACCTAGGATGAATTCCAAGGTAGGAAATGTATTTATCTCTAGAAAAAAAACCTGTGCATCTCGGTGCAAAACATGGTTGTCAAAACCTCTGAATTCTGATGTAAAATTTGGAATATTAAAGATGTCGAAGCTTGTAGTTACAATTTAAAATTCTGATGTAACAGGCACATAAATGCGATTGCAAGTTACAGTTAACAGCATAGAGTTTATTGAGGCAAATATGCACATCGCCAGAAACTTGAGAACCTTCAAATCAGAACGTGACTACATAGGGAGAAAATGACCCTGGTAAACGTTGAAGAAATGAACTTGCGGATTCAATTTGGACCTAGCTTTAATTTTAAGCCATGGAATTCGTTTACCTCTAAAAAAATAAATACACATGTCTTGCTACAAATATAGTTCTGATAACCTCTGAGTTCAGATGGTCAAAATTGAAGTGTTAAAGCCGAACAGGCTTGTAGTTTGTATGTTGCAAATTGCTCGAACTGATCCTACGGTTTGTTCACTTTTATAAGCTGTGATGATCAGAGAATCTGAAACCAACTAACAACAGACTGCTTGTTTAAATTTCTCTGCAGAACATAACATGCTGCGCAAACCAGACACAGACGGCACAACGCAAATCATATTCGGGACCAACCTCTCCACCGTCTGGTTCAGTTAAAGGTAATGAAAGCAGCCACCTGCACAACCCTTGTGCAATGTGTTCACCCAATCATCCTAGCACAACTGAACACTAGAGTACAGCACAGTTAGGCTTGCATTGGCTCACTAGTCGCAAACTTCTAATCTCTTTCTCTGATGATCTCTCCTTTGCAGAGAAGGTGAAGCCGAGGCTTGATGATGGAGGCGTCGGGTTTCCGCCATTCCGGTTCGGCGGAGGAGGTGGCGGTGGCGGCAGCGGTGGCAGCAGCTCTTCCGGTGGGTTCATCCTCTTTGTGATCGTCTTGCTCCTGGATTACCTGAAGGAGTTTGAGAGGAATCTGCAGAATGGGCCACGGCGGGGTAGCGATTACGACGATGGTTTGGCACCACAGTAGATTTCTTCTCTCTCGATGGTTTGGAAAAGAACGTCACAGAGCATGTTTTGCAGAGACACTTCGGTAATGTATCGAAAGACATAATTTCTTTTTTATTGAGGAATGATAGTGACTGAGAAGTAGAAAATTTAGCCATTTGACTGAGCGTTTAATGTGGAAACCGAACAACAAGAGCCATTGACACCTTGAAACTGCAAAGGAACTTCTTAAGCAGGTTCCTAGGAAAGCCATTTTCCGGTACTTCACCGGATTTGGATTAGCTGCGCTCCCAGTTCGAGTATACATTTCATCAAGGAAAGGGCAATGCTACAGTATAAACATTTCCTCCAGGACTAGGAGTCAACAGTTCAAAGCTAGTGGCGCCACATTATTGGAGTGTGAAGGCAGGGCACGCAGCCACGCACCCACTCTCAAAGCAAATTAAATCTGGGTTGATGATGGAGTAATTTCCGGGTATTAATGGCCTGATGATACGGTAAGATGTTGGGAAATTTTGCTAATTGGCTGTTTAACACCGCTATTTTTTGTGTTAGCCCAGTACTATTACAAAAACGATTAAATTTGCTCCCGGACACCGCACACATTATTTTATTCATTTTCTTGGATCGGAGGGGAGAGAAGGTGGGGAAATATCGTTTTTGCCCTCGTCTTCAACCTCCAGCCAGCCATGGGAAGCTCCTCGGCACGCTCTCCACGCATGCCGCTTCGGACCCGCTCCTCTCCCTCTCCTTCCTCTCCAAGCTCCTCGACGCCGTCCTCTCCTCTGACATCGCCTTCCGCGGCGCGCTCGCATTGACCCTCGTCGCCGCCGCGCTCGCCAGGTCCCCCGCCGACCGCCTCGCCGCAGACCTCTTCGACCGTGTCATGAAGACGCTCGACGTCCTCAACGTCACGTCCCTCACGCTCGCCTCGCTCCGGGCCGCGCATCGCGCCGCACTTGCCGTCGCGTCCTGCCTCCTCCTCGCGCCGTCCCTCCAGGCCGCGCACCTCG